>JAEMWC010001539.1:0-139445 GCA_016490735.1 Pachyseris speciosa
TCTTCTTTGTCTGATCTGACTGGTAATATTGAGGTTTTGGACAATTAGAGTGAATGGACAAAATATGGAACTATTTAGAGGTATTTCATCAATGACTCCTGTTGGAACAGAAACAATCTCAGCAACACTGTCAGGAAATCCACAAAAAATGTTCGTTGGATGTCAAGTTGATAATGATGATGGTACTGCAGTCAATTTTTCTGAAATGGATCTGTACGCTTTTTCTGTTTGGCAGAAATCTCTGTCTGATGATGAATTAAAAAATATGTTCCGTTTCCTGGAAGATTATTTCGATCTTTTAAATTATATAATTGATTATTATATGATGAAAGACATTATAAAATACGTGAAATATTTATTCAAACATACCAAAAACAATATCCACATATTAATGACTCAATTTGAAATCAGCCATGGTTTACCAATATTTGTATCACAAGCATTTCAATAAATTAATTACAATTAGTGACATTATACATGAGCATAATGATATTGGACTTATCGGCCCAGGTAGTGGTTGCTTGACATATTTCTTGGAACATACTCTTGGTTGGATTGATACATTACAAACACATGGTATACTTCATGATGCTTATGGAGATTTTATAACAGTTATTCATTAGATCGGGGATATTGTTATGCCATATCTAAACACCTCACAACAAAGCGAAGAAAAAGATCTCCATTATGCGGCCAGATATCTGGAATACTTTATTGCATATTCAAGAGAATTATTATATAAAAGATATATATGTCAGTCAAACGTAAGAATATATTCAACTGGAATCATATTTCAGATGAATTAACAGAAGATCAGGTAAATGAATTAAAATCCTATTACCGAACATATCACAGAAAGTGTTGGGCTCATAAACAGGCGGTTAAACGGTTCAAAAAATGGAAATTACTGGGGAATTCCTTGTCTATCATCTTTGCAACTGGAGGTCTCGCCACAAGCGTTGCAACAGGTGGTGTTAGTTTGGTAGCCATCAGTACAGCAGCACTTTTGATACAAGGGTGGATGAAGCATAAAAACCTAGATTTGAAAATCCAGAATTGCACATATGCTTATCAAAGCTATCAACATCTACTCAATTCAATAAAAGACAAGTTGAGAAGTGGTGATTTTGATGCTTCAAGCATACAAATCTCAATGAAGAATATCGATGATTATGTGACTGATAATAGTCCAATTATTGATAAGTACCTACTGAAATATGATGAAAAATTCACTGCTTGATAATACGAATAATCTTATCAAATCTCAACAATAGAATCTCAACCCAATATCGATCATAAAATCCAAGCGTCTTTTTTGATCTAGTAACTATTATTTTATCAAATGGAATATCAAGCATTAAAAATATTTGCTTAAGCATAAATTTCGTACTTATCATCCTTTTACGATTCTTATTCACCAAGGGAAGCACTTTGTCTATCTCTTGGAATATTTTCAATATTTTACCCTTATCTTTTACAGAAATTTGAAATCTATTCTTGTGACATATACCATTTATCACATTTTCATATGGTACTTCCGGTGATATACAGATTTTCGCTTTATTTTATACATATTATTATGAAAGTCAACGTACTCCTTACAATAGTCATAGCCGTGGACTGAACCACAATTTAGACAAACATTTTCACCATCATCATTAAACATTTTCTGTTTATCACAGCAAGGTGCTTTCACACTTTAACAACTTTGACCAATAGCTGATCACAAAAAGAACATGTCAACTTTCCCATATTTTTCAATTCATTGTGAATTACTGAATTACAACTCATTTCTATACTATTATATGAGATTTTATTTTCAAGTGATTGATATTCGCGGATTTACCCCCCTAACACAGCGCCTTTTTTACCCCTTGGAAACAATTTTTTTGATAATGCGTAAAAACCAGTTTCATGATTTTCACGCGTCTTAAGCCAAGTTGTTGATAATGGGAGTGAATTTTTGACATTACAGCCCATGTAGTGCCGGTGTAGTTGTGCCCCGGCAGAGTAAACCCTCTTTTTGGTCTGGGCAGTTTACCAATCAGTTCGTGAATATCAACCCCTTTGCCGTAATAGTTTTGCATGGTGTGTTTGAAGACGGTGTTGAAGCCACACCCTTTGACAAGCGCCGGAACAAAGGCAGCCCATTTTTGCAGCTGGTCGGGGGAAGCAAACATAAGATCACCAAGCAACCCAGCACCATAGCCTTTCCATTTAATCCAAGAGCCGTAGCTGCGTGTTCCACCCTCGCGTTTATAGTCATCGTACTGGAGTTTGTAATCGGCCACCATTTTCCGGCCCTCTGCCACCGAAACTTCGGGCCGTTTGAAAAGTTTGGGGTTGGAAACGACGTCCCACAGTTTCTTGAAATCAACAAACGGAAAAGGAACGGGAACGCCGCTGCCAAAGTAGTTGCGGGCGGCTTTTTGGCAATATCCATAAAACCGTGGTGTTGGGGATGGCTTTACCAAATGCATTCAAAAATTTCATGTCAGTGGCAAACTTGGGAACCAAAACACCCTGTGAACGAAAACGGGGGTCAAAAAAGTCAGCCAAACCCGCGCCGTCTAAATCCGGCCTATCGGTTTTGTAGCGAACGTTGGGGCGCATTTTGGTTGAAAGCTGATTCAAACCTTCAGTGCCAACTTTTTGTAAAATGACGGTGGCTTTGCGAATGCCGTAATTTATCACACGCTGCTGCAGCTGGGGATTCCGCAAAGCTTCAGAAGCATAGTATCTCCCCATTTCAACCTCCTTTTTTGTGAGATAAGGGATGCCGTGGTGAAGGGTGAAATCCAAAGCAGTACCAGCAATATCCGAGCCAATTCCTTCACCTTTTACTTTTTGCCTTTTTTTTTGGGTTTTGTTTTCTTTTTTACCCCAGCCCCACTACTCATTGGAACATACCGCCATTTTTTTGCGCCACACACAGCACAGATGGCTTTGCCGGCTTTCCGTTTTCCCTTAATTGTGTCAGCCATTGAAAAGGTTTCAGAGCCTGGCACGTTTGGGTGTTGCGCCTGTCGCGCACACAGTACGTACCATTCAACCATATTGAATATTTTAATTTTCCTTTGACACAAAGTAGTTTTTAACAGCCTGTTCATTATGAAAAACATTGTTGGTAAACCCTTTTAAAATTTCCTTAAAACTCCTCCCTTTGTGTCTTTCATTCAAAAACAGCAAACAATAATAACCACACCTTAAACTTCGAATCCACTGAATTTGATTATTATTGTGAAGAAAGGTTTTTCTCCCCGCCTTTATCATTTCATCTTCCCACTCAGCCGGGGGTGGCAACCCAAAAGAATCGAAATATTCGATGTCTTTTCCATTCCAACAACAAACCCAATGTGTTCCAAAATTGCCCAGATCGTCGAGATTAATTATGCAGGGGGGATGGTGCAAAGGTTTAACTTCATTGCGGGAGAAAATTCCCTTTATTGGTATGCCAAGATATTCACACCAATTCATCAAATCCACATTGGAAAGTGCGACGTCTTTAAACTTCATTTTGTTTTCCTCTTCCCACCATCATCGGATACTCCCAATCCTCCCATCGACCAAAAACGGGCGGCGGGCACATTTGCATTCCACCTCCTGTTGGGGGTAGTCGTGGGGGAAACTTCGGGACTGAACGCCGAGTGCGGGGTTTTATTTGCATCCCCCACCAAAATACTTTTTCACAAGGCTAATTGCCAAAGGAATACCAGTTGAAGCCAACATCCCAAGAAACCCCCCATATTGTTTTGCCCCACCCCCTTTAACATGGCCGTGGCCAACAAGATAATTGTAAATCTGCTGTTTTTGTTGGGGGGTCAGCATTTGAACCAAATTGTACAGCTCAACGTGCTTTTGCCCAATGTTGCCCCCAAAGATTTTTTTCAAAAGTTTTTCCGCACCAAAACTCAAGCCGGCCATTCCCAAAGTTTTGCCAACGGCGGGCGCGACTGCTCTGGCCAAGTTTAACGCGGTTGAGAACAGATTACCACCTTTTATGCTTTTCGTGCGCATAAGCTGTGTTTTTGTGAATCTTATTTCAGCCCCCTCGATCCCCAGAGCTTGCCTTTTTATTCAGATGGGCAATTTGTCTTTGGGTCAAATGAAGTGTGTCCCCTTTATTGAGCTGGTCCTTTTTTATCCGAATAGTCAAAGGCAGTTTAGTTTTAACAGCCTTGACAAAGTCGCGTCTTTGTCCATCGCTCAACGCCACTTTAAATGGGTAATACTCGGTTGGCATGCCTATAAAAAGGAAATAATTACACCTTTACAACCAATTCGTTGCCAACTTTACTGATTAAAACCTTTTCTTCATTCAGAACCGCGGCAAACATAGTGTAATTTTGTGTGGCGGCTTGATTCAGTCTATAATGGAAAATTAAATTCTTTTCATCACCCGAAACACTTGGCTTTGTGTCGCGCAGATCGAAATGAATGACAGGATAAAAAGTCGAATAGTTGGCGACATTCAGCTGTGTCCCGGTGTTAACATCATTTTTGCGGTAGCTGTAGTCAATCAAATCGCGGCGTATACGTACTAAATCATCACCATCATATTCCGGTTCAGGATAAAACTCTGAACCATACTGCAAACGGCAGGTTGAAAGTTTTGCGCCACCATCAAGACTGAAAGTGTGAAAAGCGTATGGATTGGCTGTGGCCACATTCACACTTGCCGTTTTTTGGAAGAAAATGAATACATGTTTTACATTTTTAATGCCAGCAGAAATCGTCCATTGCCCGTTGGCTGCTGTTTGGAGGTCTGGTGAAGTAAGCGTTTCTTTTATGTATGACCATTCGGTAGGTTTCATAAAATCCGCATTAAACATTGACAAACCTTTTGGTGAAAATGTCAATCTTGGGACCTATAGTTGCATTTTTGTGATAACAATTCGGTGGTTTGCCGCGGCTGCGCCACCAAAAATTCTTTCAGAGTCGTCTTCAGGGGTAACGGTAAGTTTCATTTGCAACGGCGGTAAAAGGCGATCCTACAACCTTTCGAAAAACGAAAAGCCCTTGAGTGGAATAATGGTTTTAACCGTTTTTTGGGGATCCCCCTGTGAAAGAAGCGCGCGCTTTCTGATTCCAAGGTTGGTTGCGGCTGCCCCCGTTACAGTTGTGTTGTCATTGTCAAGGTACCAAAACTCATCCTGGGCCACGCTGCGGGAATAATCATCCGAAAACTCCAGCAGTTTTTTGATGAAAATAACCTTGTTAACATTGTCGGCCTCATAAAGACTTGTGGTTGTTCCGGACTCTATTTTTAATCTTTTAATAAGTGAAAAGGAGCCATTTGCGAGCGCCGACGCCGTGTCGGCCGCCACCAAGGCACCGTCGGCGGTTGCTTGCAGTTCGTACTCCACCCTGAAATAAACGTTATACCAATCAACATGAACATCACGGTCTCTCATGTTAAAAACCATAATCTTTGTTTGTCTTGCCCCATTGCCTGGCAATTCGATGGGTGTATTAGGTTCATAAAATAGGTAGTCCACCCTTTCCAACATTTCGGAGGCTCTGAACATCCTCTATTAACAAATGAAAAAAATTACAATTCATTCGCCAAAATTTGGGCAAGCTTCACCATGGAATCCTTTGATGTGGGTTTTGTTTTTGATGGGGTGCGCCCTGTTTTTTGTTTTCGGTTTTGCAAAATTTGGCGGATTTTTTTGCCGCCCTTTTCGGTCACAACCGAAGCCACCTGTTCAGCAGCCTTTTAGGCGGTTTTTGCGGCAACTTTTTTCACCACGGGGGCTGCCATTTTTTGAATTTGTTTGCCAATTGCCATAAGGGTATCACGCACCACGCCCGTTCCTTTGTGGCGGTAGCGGTATCTTCCGCGGTCATTGTCATAAAACCTCATCCATTCGCTAACCCTGTGCATATAATTTTGTTAAATTTATGACCCCACGCTCTCTTATTGTAATGTCCAAAGCCACTTCGCTGTGGTTGAGATCAAGAATGTTGTTTCGCCCGCCAGTAACCCTTACTCTTATGGCGTTAATCACTGATTTGTTAACTGGGTGAAACTGTTGGCGGGGTGGCGTTAATTTTATTGGGTAGCTTGGCTGAAGGTCGGTCGTTGAAAAAGTAAAAATAACATCATCTGGCAAATTGGAAGTCGCTCGCGAAATAAGATCGCAATGAATGAAAATCCAATCAACACCTCTTGTGATGTTAGGTATGATGTCGCCGGTGTATCTTGTTGAGCCGGACAAAACTTTTTGTTGAAACCGATTAGTTTACCAAAATCGCCCGTTGACAGGTCAAGCTCATAACCCGCGGCAACCCCAACCACAACCCGTGTAATAGCGAAATCAAAATACAAATGAAAAATGTATTTTTTGTCTTGAGCGGTGGGGTCAACAAACTCAGCGCCTGTTTGCAGAGCTCGTTGCAAATCTGTGTAATCATACTGCCCATTGGGAATTTGAATCGTTTTCCAGGCTTCCCCCGCCTTTCTCCATTTTACGGTGTTGTTATTGTAAGTGGAGGACACATTGTACCAAGAGTAGCTCATGTTTATAAGATTGTCAAGCGCGGCCTCATATGACGTTTGCCCGTCCGGGTTATCAAGCACAATTGGTGGGGTAAACCTTATTGTGAAGTCATGGGACCTTTGCCTGTCTCCATCCGCTTGAAGCTTTGCGAGACTTGAATCAAGCTGCACGGGGAACATCATTGCTGTATGTAATCAGAAAAAATTTTGTTGGCCTGGAATTGATTAATTATACCCCGCTTAAAAAGTTGGTTAATTAAATTACTAATTTGTCTGCGCAGTTTAATTGAGGTGTTGCCGGCCCGGATATGCCCAAGACCAAAGTAAAGCTGATGAATCAATTTATCGGCGTTCTTCCCAGTTCCACTTCCTTCCATCCTCCATTCAGATGGGTCTTCATCCTCTTCCATCCCTTCGATCGCACCACGGCGCTCAACAATGGCCTTCTCCCAATTTGAAAGGGGTCGAGGGTGTCCTGCTTTCTTCAAAGCTCTTCTTCCACTGTGCAGTTCTTCAGGGTTTGGCCCTTTTCTTTTTTCACTATATTCTTCGACAAAATTTTTCAAGTCGTCAAGGTTGAAACCATGAAATGAAGATTTTTTGCTTTTTACAACATAATCGGGGTTGGTTTCGTTCATTTTTATGAGCCTTTTGGCGTTAACCAAAAGATTGGTTGTAACAAGGGGAGGGGGGCTTGTGGAAACGCCTCTTCTGCTTCTTCTTCTTCTTCTGTTTCAGCATCGGGCCGAAAGTCATCATAGCCAAACGGATTAATCCTGTCAAACTCATCCATTGCGTAATCTGGCCCGACCTGCTCGGACTCATCAACAGGCGCGCGGTCCAACCGGCTTGTTACGGGCTGTAGAAGCTTTTCTGCTTTTATTGCGCCAATTTTGTCTTCAAGGCGCTGCTTTCTAGCCGCCTGTCTGATTGTTTCTTCTTGCCTTTCAACTTCGGTCTCCTCTTTTGCCCTTTTTTGCCATCTCCTTAATGACATGTTTATATAGGAAGAAAAAAAAATGAAGATCCCAAATTATGATCCCGCCGGCACTCGGAAAACCAGTTTCAGACAGGGCGACCCTTCTATGCCAGCCGACATGTTTCGAATGTTGATTTGCGGCCCCAGTGGCTCCGGCAAAACATGCACATGCTTTACGAGCTTTTGGAGTTTGACAAGGTTTTTCTTTTCTCAAAAAACCTTCATCAACTCAAGTATCAAATGCTTTTGGACGATTTTGCCGAAAATGTTGATCCAAAGGTGGGGTATGAGGTTATTGAAGCTCCGGGCGATGAAATAATTCCGCTGGAAGAGCTTCCTCCCGACAACCAAAAAATTGTGGTGTTTGATGATTTGGTTTGTGAAAAAAACCAAAATGACATCATTAACTATTTCATCAACGGGCGACACAGAAACTGCAGCGTCATTTATCTTACACAGACTTATTACAAAGTCCCCAAAAACATTCGCGACAACTGCAGCCATTTTTATTTGTTTCGGTTTCTTCCGAGGGAAAACAAACGTATTGCCGATGAGCTGGGGGTGCCCCCCAACCTTTTGGATCGCGCCACCGACAAAAAGTTTTCCTTCTTTTATTACGACAAACCCCAAAAACTAATGAAAAAGAATTTCGATGAGAATATATAATGGGCGTTTTTTCATTTCGACCAAGAAGGGGTGGTAGTCGATTCCAACCCTTTTCGACAGCAGAAGGTAATTTTCTTCCTCTTGACGGCAGTAAACCAATGACTGGCTCCATTGACGCGGGCGGGCACCAAATTCAAAATTTGGCCTACCCACCGGCCCGCTTGATGCGGTAAATGAGGAATTTGTTACGGCAACGTTTGCACGGCTTGATTGGAAGCGTTCCGATGACGGGAAACGTTAACATGGGCGGGAACGCAATTCAAGATTTAAAAGACGCAGACAAAAACACCCCAAACGGTTTTGCTGTCAACAAAAAATACGTTGATGACGGTATTTTTGGTGCTTCGGGTGCACAGCGCAATCCTTTTGCTTTTTTGTTAAAAGACAAAACCAAGTCTTCTGCAGTTCAAAATGTGGAAAACCTTCAAATTGAAAACTTCAACAGATCGCCCTACCACATCAACAAGTCTGCCTCGTCTTTCAATGTTAAAAACAGTGGCAACTTTACGTTTCAACGTCTCTTCATTAAGCACCGGGCGGTACACGTTTGTCGCCGAGTTTTACTCACCCGCCGACCCGCACCAAGCCACAGTCGGTATTTTCTTTCCCACAATCAACATGCGTGACGCCGGCCAGCCGTTTCAAAAACCCTTCCCTCAAACCCAGCACGTTGATGGTTACATGAAAAAGCTTTTTCAAATCGAAAAAACAGGCGGCGGCCAGGCGTCAATTGAGGTGGAGCTTAGCAGCACCGCCCCCACACCCAACACCAAAACCCACCTTATTGTTTATGGCGCCTTTGGCTATCATGTTAATCTATCTTACTTTGTGCACGATCCGGCATATGAAATTGAAAATGGGAATGTTGCGTTTGGTGGAAATATTGACATGAAGGGAAACAAAATTCTTCACCTGCAAGATAACCCCTCAAACCCGCAAGACGCCGCAAACAAAGGACATGTTGATAATCAACTTTCGCTAAAATTAAACACAACAGCGCAAATGCCTCTCAACATGAATAACGAACAGATAAACGATCTTGGCCCACCCACCAGTAATTCCGATGCTGTTACAAAACAATATGCCGACACCTCTTTTTTGAAACGAGACGGCTCATCCGCAATGTATGGCAATTTGTCAATGGCCAACCACAAAATAACAGATGTTGGGGCTCCGGCCGCCGACAAAGATGTTGCCAACAAAATTTATGTCGACCAAGCCCCTTTTCTCAAACGTGCTGGCGGGCAAATGACCGGCGACATTGACATGCACGACAACACACTCGCAAACTTAAAAGACCCTGTGGCGGCAAGCAGTGGGGCAACCAAGAGATATGTCGACGCAACCCACGTTGAAGCCTCCGGCACGGGCCCGCAAGAAAACCCGTTCAAATATCTCATGGAAGACGTTGACGAATCTTCAGCTGAAAATAACATAACCGTGCATTCCATTTCAAGCTTTTCGGCCTCTCCTCACCAAATAAACAGAAACGCGTACAATTTTACACTCGTTGATGATAAAGATGGAACTGAACAGTACCGCAGCAGAATTGGCTTCAACCTTTTCAGACTCCCAATTGGTTTTTATACCCTTGTTGAGGAGTTTTTCCCACCGGAAATGTGAAATGTCAGCGTACATGCAACTGCCGACACGCTGTCATTTGGCGGGCAAACTTCGAAAACGTTTCAAGCAACGGCGACCATCGCTGCATATGTCAAAACAATACTGCATTTTCAAAAACGTCAGGCGGGACAACGAGAATATCTTTACCTCGATCTGCATGGGAAAACCGCATTTCCCAACCCCACTGGACGTATGGTTGTTTACGGGTAAATGGCACTGTGTCAAAAGTACCCTCCACCGTTTTTGAACAAGTTTTCTTTGTGAAAAATCGGAAAATGCAAATGCAAACTGATTTGGATTTAGATGGGCACGCTTTGGTAAAACCAAAAATGGGTGGACCTTTGGAATTAAATTACAACAAAGTTACCAATGACGGGGGGATCTGTTTGTTCCTTCATCCGGCAATGCGGCAATGGACGTAAAAACTTCTTGGATTTGGAAAGAAGACCTCTTTATGGGGCAACGCTTGGGGAACCTTTGGATTTACATGGGCAAGACGTGAAAGAAGGAAGTGCGTCGTTGTTTGATGGAACAAATGGGGAATTAACGATGCTTAACCATTTAAATATGAACAGCTTTTTGCTTAAGGAACCGAAGTTGGGTGGTAATTTAAATTTAAATGGAAATAAAGTTTATGATGGTGACACTCTTTTATTCAATTATAATGCCGGTGTTTTAAAGGTTCCACGCCCTTTGGTTAGTGTCGATTTAGTTCATGAAATTAAAAGTGAAACATTGGCGCGCTCTATTGGGGGAAGCTTTACACAAATTTATGTACCTCGTTTGTGGACCCCATTGAATAAGTTTTTTAATGCTTTAATTGGATTGAAATTATATTTTATTGGAACTTCAAAGGGTCAAATCACTTTAAGACTGATAACCGCGATTGGCCGTTCGAGGTTTGATAATTATGAAATTCCTTTTACGACTTCACCAACGAAAAATAATCATTATGATGTGTTTGATAAGACAAGCTTTTCAAAGATAATTTTAAATGATTCGGCAGGTCGAGCCGTGGTGGTTTTTTCTTTAAAGGGTAATGCAACAAATGTGTTTCTTTTGTTGAAATGCATTATATAAAATATGCGCTTTCGAAAACAATCAAGCGCTTCCCCAATTAACGTTTTTGACTTTAACCACATCGAGCCAACCCTTCACACAGATGTGGTTGCAATATTAAAACGTCTTTACGTTTTTTACCACAAAAAACATTGGGGTTACCAAAAACTTGCCCGCTCATTTCACCACAAAAACCTTTTTTGCAACGTGATTGCTGGAAAGGCCGTTCTTGCTGGCGCGGTTGCCGGTGGAGCCACTCTTCAGCCCATTGTTATTGGGGTTCTTACCTCTTTTGGTGTTTTTGTCAAAATTATTGCAACTGCAAAAAAATACGACAAAAAAGTCGAAAAGGCAAACTTTGCCCGGGTTGAATATAAAAAAATATTGGATGAAATCCGGTTTTATCTTCGGGGCGAGCCTTTTAATTCAACCGAGTTCCTTGATAAACTCAAAATGATTGACAACTTCATTTCTGACCATTGTATGGAAATTCCGGAGAAACTGCAAAGAAAATACACCAAACGTTTTATTGCTGAGTAACGCTTTCCCACCATTCATCAAACCTCTCTTTTGCCCGAAGTTGTGTTCTGGGGCAAATTTTTTCTATTTCAGGGTAAAGTTTTGCAAGTATTTGATTGCGTTTGACCCAAACGTCGTTGGATGTTTTCAAAAAATAATCAAAAAGAAAACACATATAGTTCACTGATTTGGGGTAAATGTGTTTTCTAAAGTCATGCGCCAAATGCGCCAAAAATTTCCACCTTTGCGGGTCGTTTTCATCAACAGTTATTTCGTGTTTTTGAAGAACTTTGCGTAGGTTGATGTATGAAACGGAGTGGACAGCCCAACCTACCTCTTGTCTTGTTTGAACTGGAATGCCAAGATCCTTTACACATGTTTTCCTTTTTTGCGCATGTTCTGCAAAACAATTCCCAGTTTTTTTGGTCTGCTTCCATTTTTGCACCACAGCACTTTATCATCTTTTTGCGGTTTTATATATGCAAAATGAATAAACGCCTTTCAAAAATTTATTACAGTCCGCGGGGTTATTGGAAGGGGTTTGCCGCAGCGAAAAAGCTGGCCCAAACCGCAAAGGTTTCCGAAGCCACCGCCAAACAATGGCTGCAAAGGCAAGCGCTTTCGCAGGTCTTTCTTCCAGCCCCACGCCACATTTCCCGGCCGAAGTTTGACATTCCAACCCCCAATGCGGCACATCAAGCCGATCTGCTTTTTATGCCCCACGACAAGGTGGGACGCAAAACTTACAAATATGCCTTGACTGTTGTTAATGTGGCCAGCCGATTCAAAGCGGTTGAACCTTTGGCCACAAAAAATTCCGACGAAGTGGCACAAGCCTTTCAAAAAATTTACAAACGTGGACCGCTTCGATGGCCAAAGCTGCTTCAGGTGGATCCGGGGCGCGAATTTATGGGCGCGGTTACCAGGGAAATGGAAAAACATGGAACAACCATTCGCCGCGGACATGTGGAGGTGCATCGCGACCAGGCAATTGTGGAGCGCTTTAATCGTACTCTGACGGAACGCTTGTTCCGACAGCAATACGCGGTTGAAATGCGGTTGGCTGTAGGGGAACGGGTAGTAAAGTGGGTAGCGCGTCTTCCTGGGGTTGTTGCCGCAATAAATAATCAAACTACTCGACTGACTGGTTTGAAGCCCACCGTCGCCATCCAAAAACAATCTGTTTCTGCCTGCCCTGCAACTTTTTATTCCAGGCCTGTTGGAAGGAGCGAAAAAATTCTCCCCGCCGGGACAGAAGTGCGCTATTTGTACCAACCCGGTGAATTGGAAGGTGGCATACGCCGAGCAACAGATCCAACTTGGTCGCTGAAAGTTTTTGAAGTTTCGCGGATTATGATTAAACCTGGCCAACCGGTGATGTATTGGGTTGCCGACCCTGAAATGGGTGGTGCGCCGAAACGCAGCTTCGTGCGGGAAGAGTTGATGGTTGTTTCACAAAACCGAGCTTCCTCCTGTTAAGCCCGCTTAACGTTATTTTTTACCCAACTTCTTCTAAGGTAATAACTGGTGGGGACAACCTCGTGATATGTTTTGTTGTAACTTTCCACCGGCAAATCAAATTTGTGGTTTTTCCGGTTTGCAAACATTGCAAACAGGCGCCGTTGAATTTTGGGCACTTTGTGCTCACAACAATTTTAACATTAACTCCCTCACACACTGGTATCATCTTTCTGGCGCTTTGCATATTTAATTGGCTCGCTACTTTTTTATATATATATATGGAGGCCCGCCAATTGAAGAAAGAAGAGAGTTGTCAAATGGAACGCCAATCTTTAGTTGTTCGTTTATGCGCGGCTCTTGACAAGCATTTTGAAAGTGCCTCGTCGCTTGAAAATGGTGCTTGGGATCCCGAAACGGTAAAAAACAAAATAAAAGGTTTAATAAAAACAAGAACACCCCCTCAGCCCTATCTTGCAACTATTCCAAATGACTATTGTAGCTGTAACGGGGAGGCGTTAAGGGAGGTAATTAAATGCGAAAAAGAAAACTTAATGGAACTATCAAGCATAATTTGTGCGGAAAAAAAGATTTCTCATCAAATTAAAGAACTTTATTTCGCACTGCAATCTTTTGGGGGTGTTTAATATTACAGGTGGTATTCAGTTGGCTCGGTGTGAATACCATCCGGCAGCACCCACCTCTTGTCGTAAAAGGCACTCAGCCCCAGTTTTTGTTGTGTGTATGTAACCATTCTCCCCTCTCGCATTCGAAACCCCTTGTTTGTTGCCATGTCCTCGTGTCCGTAAAGTGCAGCCTCGAAACGCTCCCAGTCAATAACGTTTTGTTTCTGATTCATCCCTTTTGTGCTAAACTTTTCTTCCCCCCCCCTTTTTATCAACATAATAACACTTTGAACAAAGTGCAATCATTCGACTGCCTTCACACTCCAGTTTAAATAGACCTGGTGTGCGGCCGCTCCACTTGTCCCATGCAAGCCACTGGTTTTTTTCGGCTTCAAAATGCGCTTTTAGCTCAGGTTTGACTGCGTCCGCAAGGGTGTCTGCTGATATGGCCATGTAACAACTGTCTGTGTCCATCTGAATCAACTCGAAATCGCTTCGGTCAACATACTTGTCCAGAAAGTCGTAGTAAAACTCCAGCATCCTTAGTTTGGCCAACTGGTAAACGGCAATGCCAATATGAAATGGCCTGTTAATTGTGATTTTTTTCTTCCTGCTCTCGATTTGGTATGCATCTCCAATCTCGTCCAAATCAACAAAGAACGCGCTGCGCAACTCTTTGTCAACAACCTTTTCACTTTTTGTAAAGCAGGTGTTCGTATGACGTTCGACGGCCTCAATCATCTTTCCGTAAGCGCTGTTGCCCAGAAGTTTGAATACGTCCGCCAATAGCGCCTTGCTTTTGTCGACATCACCCGTCCGGCGGGCCTCTGTTACTTGCTCCACAAACCAGGTAAAAATCTTTTTGGGTTGGTAATCAATTGTTCGGTGAATGGCAGTGATTACCAACCCATGATTAATGTACCAACTAAGCATTGGTGCATACACCAACATTTTTTCGGCCTTTAGCGCCCCCACCAACTTTCTCCCATCACCCCGATTTCTTTTTGTTTTCCTCAAGTATTCCATCATGTGTTCTGGCACAGCATTCTCTGGAACTTGCTTGTTAATGAAAAGCGGGCACATTTCTTTAAACTTGGGCCATAGAGCTTTAGGCACTTCAATGTCTACTTCCGCAAAACCGAACCATTTTCCCCGTTTTAAACACTGAATAAACTTTGGCACCATGGCGGCTTTTTTCTCTTCTGGGACGTGCGTTACGGTTTCCTCCCCGCACGGCATGTGCTGAAACATTGTTGACAGGTGCAGGGCGTTGGCATCGTACCCCAGAATTTTTTTGCATGGTTTGCCTGTGTTCCTTATTTGGGTTTTGCCTGCTTCGTGGTACCTTGTAAACACCAAACTTGGCCCCCCAACTACGGTCTGTTTTAACATGTCGTAAGCCTCTTTGCACGGGCTCCAAAGCTCAGCGCCGCGCTCAACTGCCCCTCGCAACAAATAATGCATGCTGAGTCCGGGGATGCTGGAGGCGTCTTTCAAGACGTCAATCCCCTTTTCGTTGTAAAACCTTCGCATTTTGGTGGGCGCTTCAAGCCCAGGCTCAACATCAAGATCGTTGTAATAGCGCAACCAATCCGCAAAGGTTTTCATCCCTTTCGTTTGGAAGGTTTTCACACAGCTTTTCCATTCTTCCGGTGTCAGCAGCAACGCCTTTTTCGTTTTGAAAAACTCTTCTTCTGGCGTTATCAGCCGGTCGTTTTTCAATGTGGTTAACCATTCTTTATATTCAGGTAGCCCTGGGTAATCAAGCTTTTCTGGGCTGTCAAACCATTCATAGGGGAACCACGATTTTGTGTTTTCACACCCATATGCATCTACCCATTTCTTGTAATCAGTTCCGGGACCCAAATAGTTGATAATGTCCAGCATTCGAAAGCCGGGGGCTAACAGGTACATAATTTTGTTTGCCGATTTGGCTACTCTCACGTTTCCCAGATCGGTCAACACATCAACCAAATACTCTTTTACAAGGTTCAGATCGTAGCGCCCTGAGTTGAACCCCACCACAGGTATTTCGTTGCGCTCGCTGTTGTTCAATTGCCGGGCCGCCATATATATGCAAGAAAAATTTTCAGAAACAATCAATTGCTTGCCGCTTCGGACTTATCCACCAATCAAGCATCCTATATCCTCACCCTTTTTCCTCGTCGCTCCGCTCCTCGACGCTAAGTAGTATGTAAGGAATTAGTCCAACAATCACTTTTTTAAAGTTATCCCGACAAGTGTAGCGTAGCGAGCGAGGCGAAGTGCCGGAGGGATAACTTTAAAAAAGTGTTCTTGGACTAATTCCTTACATACTACTTATATGAAATGCGGAAATGAAATCAAATGAAGAATGATCCTCGCAGTTGTGAACGCAATTTATGCAATTGCGAAAAGAAGCCTGAAAAAAATTCAGGACTTCAACGGGGTTTGAACCCGTGACCTCGCGATTACCGGTGCGATGCTCTAACCAACTGAGCTATGAAGCCACTGACGTTGGGAGCAGGTCAATTGTGAGTTCATATCCTCCCGTGAAAGAAATGAAAGTGAATGATATATGAAATGAATCATATATGAAATGCGGAAATGAAATCAAATGAAGAATGCGTGCCTATGTTTTTGCAATTCATCTGTGATTGGGGAGAGTATGAAAGCTCTTTTTGCCCCTTTAGTGTGCTGGCTTTTTTGTGCCTGGAGAGTGTGGGACCATCTGTGCCCAGGAGTGTGGGACCATCTGTGCCCAAGATTATGGGACCTTCTTTGCCCAGTTTTCATGGAATTGCGAGTTATTTTGAAGTGTTGTTAGATTTGTGTTTAGGGACGATCTGTGCCCTTGCCGGATTTGGGACCAACTGTGCCCGACACTTAACCGAGTTGCGCGTTGATTTGAAGTGTTGATTAGTTTTCGTGTGTTTATTTAATTTGAATCAGATTTGCGTCTAAGGGACAATCTGTGCCCTTTTCCGGACTTGAGGCTATCTGTGCCCGTGAACGAAGGTTTACTTGTGCTATCCTGTTTTTGATTTACAATTTTCTTTACTGTTGTTTATTAGTTTGTTATTCGTATTATCTCGATTATTATACATTTTGTTTTTCACTTGATATCTGGTTATTTTTGTTTTTTCTTTCATTGATTTTATTTATTTACATATATAATTTGTTTACTTATTTATAATTTAAGTTAGTTAGTTTGTTAGTTTTTCACTTTGTTGTGCAGTTTTTGGGCGGGTGGTCTGCCTTGTTTTATTTCGTTCCTTGTTGGGTAGTTTTGTCTCTTTGCAGATGTGTTCCAGTCCGAAATGTGGTCAGAATTTTTCTTCTCAACCCCCGAGCATCTCCAACCCACCGCTTCCCTGGTGAAGAGCACAGTTCTTGGATCTAAAGCGGATGGTGCTGTGCGTACCTATCTTGGAGTTGTTTTAGCAAGATGGCTAATCCTTGTTCAGGTCGCATCTATTTATTTGCAGTGTTTGTTATAAGGATGCTAATTCTCTTTCTGCCAGGTCGCAATTTATTTGCAGTGTTTGTTTAAGGATGCTAATTCTCCTTCTCCAGTTCTTAACGCCGTTTATGCCATCGACTGGGCCCAGCAAATGGCTGGCTTGTCAAAGATCTCTGATCGTACTCTGGTTTCTTTAATGGTCAGTGCTTCTCAAAGAATTCTGGGAGGGCCCAAGGTCAAAAAAGATCCCGTGACTCTGGAGATGTTGAGAGCCCTAGTGGAATCGAGGATTACAGATAAGTCTCCATCCGTTTCAGATCTCAGATCGGTTGCTCTTATGCCTTATAGGTTACGCGGGGTTTTTCCGTTTTAGTGAGTTATGTTATATAAAGGCCTGCGATGTTAAGTTTTTCCCCTCGTATGTTTCCATTTTTCTAGAGTTATCAAAGACTGACCAATTCCGTGACGGGGCATGGATCGTTATCGCGAGGTCAGATCTACCGACCAGAGGGAACCCAGACAATCTGTTTGTGTGACTCTTTGTTATTTTATAGTAAATGTATGGAATTTACCGTATGTTTCACGATTTAGCGACGAATCGCTAAATATATGTATTGAACAACGCTAAATAAGAGTTAAATTGTCTTACCTGTGGTGTACTGTCGTCCTTTTGCCTCAACAATGATATTTTAAGCGATTTTGTCGGGTTTTGTCTTCGCCGCCGACTGTGCTTCAAGAGGCACAGTCGGCGGCGAAGACAAAACCCGACAAAATCGCTTAAAATATCATTGTTGAGGCAAAAGGACGACAGTACACCACAGGTAAGACAATTTAACTCTTATTTAGCGTTGTTCAATACATACATTTAGCGATTCGTCGCTAGAGCATGAAACATACGGTAAATCCCATACATTTACTAGAAAATAACAAAGGGTCACACAAACAGATTGTCTGGGTTCCCTGTGTACCGACTTGTCCTGTCAAGGCCTTGGAAGAATACATTTCAGCTGCTCAAATCGACCTCTCCGAAGATTTACCTTTGTTCAGGGCCCTTGCTACTCCTCGGTCAAGGGTGAAGGTCCGGAGCCAAGGGATTAGCTATACGAGAGCTCGAGAACTTATAAAGGACGCTTTTAGAGGTTTAACAGACGTTTCTAAGATTAGTGTTCATAGCCTTAGAGCTGGAGGAGCCACTTCAGCAGCTAATGCCGGAATTCCTGATAGGCTATTTAAGCGACATGGTCGTTGGGCTAGTGAAAACGCCTAGGATGGCTAAAGACGATTTTAATTCTCGTTTATCAGTCACGCAATCTTTAGGGATATAAATAATGTATTGTTTTCTTTAAGACCGTGCCCGGCAGGTCGGAGAGTCCTATCCATAGGGCCGGGTTTTTCCTCAGTTTTTACTGCTACGAGCGCGGTGGGGTTTTTTCATCCTATGGATGCTCGTTGGTTCTCTCCCAGGTTCTGTTTAAGCTGTTATTGCCCTTTGCACCAATGTAATTTATACTGTCGTCTTAGCCTGACTCAATAAACGTGCGGCCTCCAGTTTAGCCCCATTTACACGAGCAATTTTTCCTTGACAAGTATACTTGTCAATTTTTATTGCTCGTGGAGATGATCAACAAGTTTTCCTTTACAATTTTCCATTGACAAGGTTTCCTTGTTCCTGTAGACGATCAGCAAGTTTCCCTTGACAAGTTTCGGTTATGCCCGCAACAATAAAATCCTTGTCACAGTTTCCTTCTTGTCCGTCTACACGAGCAAATTTATGACTTGACAATTTTTCCTTGTCAAGGAAAAGCTAGCACGCCAGATTTTCCTTGACAAGGAAAATTTGTCCACTATTCCCCATCTAAACGAGCAATTTTTCCTTGTCAAGGCAAACTTGTCAAGGAAAAATTACTCGTGTAAATGGGGCTTTTAGCACACGATAGCTGGTTCGTTGACCAGAAAACGGACAAGTAAGATATAAACAAACGTTACTAACTTGATGAAGATGACTTAAGCTTATAGCTGAAGTAGCCATAAAGCCGTCAACAATTTTTCTCCGCAAATCCTGAAAGCTAATGGTGAAAATAACCGAGGCGAAGACACACATAAATACGATTGATTTTATCACTTAAGCTTAAACGCTCTCACGTTACGTTGATTTTTGCTTCTGATGATCGTGGACGTATTTCGAAAATCTTCTTGCATTGTTCGGTCACCGCTCTTGCCATAGCTTTACGCCGTTTCCTTCATTTCTTGTTCGAAAGAAAGCATAATGAAGCTCAGTGGCCGCCATTTTGAAAACCGCGGTTGTTTTGACCGTGTTTTGACGAGTGACACACAAATTCTAACGTGGATTCTCATTGGCTGAAACACGAGTCGGGCCTGTCCTTAAATTCAGGGATATCCCGGACTGGTTATGTAGTTGCATGTTAAACAGTTGTGGCCACAGCGAAAGGCACCAAGGGGTTGATTATTTTTAGCAGGTTTACATAGTTTAACACTGACCAATAGATCGTTAAGATTGTTAGAACGTGGGTACAATCTTTCTTTCCTCAACAACGAAATACAACGCATTTACAACATTTCACGTACCGAAGCACTTGCCCCCAAACAATGCAATTCCGATACTAACCTGATAACTGATGGACTTACAACCTATACTTTTCATTCCACCGGCGAAACTAGATTTATCAAACATCACATTGACTGCAATTCTAAAAATGTCATATACATGGTACAATGCAATCACTGTCACAAACAATACATAGGCGAAACTAAACGAAGACTAAAGGATCGTTTCAACGAACATCGTAGAACAGTTGACAAACAAACCAACAGCTCTAAACCCACCGCAGTATCAGAACATTTTCTCTCTAACGGTCTCAGCGCTACTGACATGCAATTAATTCCCCAAGAAATCTCTAAATCTAATCGTGATGGTGTGCGAAAAGCCAGAGAAGCATATTTAATTGACAGAGATCAAACTCTTGAACCTGTAGGTATCAATAGAAAAGACAAAATGTAATACCTTTCCTTTTGTTTTCATGTTACGTATCTTTCAAATTTTCAAACTGTAACGTTTTTTATTTTCCGTTGTATTGTTTACCTTTATAATAGTATCATATTATATCAACAACTTCTTTTAAATTGTAACGTCGTTTCACGTTAGGGTCATAATATGTAACACCCTGATGAAGGAAGGCTGTGCCTCCCGAAATATTGGTTAAATATATGTATTCCTCGCCGTGTAACCAGCCTTGCTTCTTTTTTACCGTTTTCTAGTTTACAATTTTATAGCTGGTTAGATCTATTACAGGATCCGGCTGTTCTATTTTGCAATGGTGGTCCTTGCTCAAGTATTTTCAATTTCTTTTTTTATAAGCGGTGAAACCGGTCACAACATGAACAGTATCAAATTTCCTGGGGCGCCGCCCATTCAGTTTGGAACTGTACTACTATAAGAACTGTATACGATACAAAACATGTTTACGTTGATGGGCACGTTTTAACGTACTAATATGCAACATACAATGAGTGATTTATACTTAAAAGCATGTATCCAATACCCTCTGAGTTAAATTTTACATGTCACTTCCTCAGCTGCGAGGGGAAATCAGTATGTAATGACAAGGAAAGGATCGCAAATGAATGTACACTTGTCAGAGCAGTATAAGGTTTAAGACTTCAAATCCATGCGTACGTTTGCCGGCCTCACCATACAGTGGAAACTATTTTGAAATCGCTCAGAGGAAAATATACGAGTTATTTGCTACGACAATAAAATAAAATGACATTTTCGCATTTTGCTTCCTCGGTTCTGTAGCACAAGGAAACGATCACAAATGAGCATGCAAGAGCCTCTCCTGTTATTTGGCACTTTCAACTCGCCCAAACAGTTGTCCTCTCCGTAAAACATTACTAATGTAGAAGTAGCTATAACTTCGTCTTGAATAAGGCCGTTATTTTCTCTTTACTCAAAAGCGTACCTTAACGTGATCGTTCACGTTGTTGGATCTCTTTCCCTTATATCCATCTTGTGGCCTGCGTACCTTGCCGGTTGCATTTCGTCTGTGATGGTCATGCGAGGTTTCGTCTCTTCTTGAAATTCACTTCATCGGCTAGATTCTCTTCCGAGTCCATGTTGTTACAATCGCTCAACAGTGTAAATGCTTTAGAACACAACTGCAAGGTATTCTACACGCTCTTTCCGCAGCGGTAACTGCTTTGTGGAAACTAAACGCTGTACGTGTCAAACACATGAAGTCAATTACAACAGAGGTATCAAAATTCAATAGCACTGCATGTTGGGGGTTTTCCACCCAAGTCACGCTAGACTGTATAGACGACCTAGCAGAAACAAAACCCTGAAGGAAAGTGAGGTACCCTTATTAAAAAAAACTTGTTACCTTACCTTAATAACGCAGGCAAAAATTGGAAAACGCAAGCTAACTTTCCTGAACGTGGCAAAAAACGACAAACGCGTTATTCCAGGGTTATTACAAGTTTTACACGCGAGAAACCGCGGGAACGGAAAACAGACGACTACCATTTAAGTATCCTTGCGAGGAAAATTATGAGGGAATGTACTGGTGTAGATATATGCAGTCACGATGCATCTTAAAAATACTTCAAGGCAAGGAACTCAAGTCGACCCCTGTGATCGCTTGGGATCTAACGACAAGAAAAACTGAAGGAATAAATTACCTATTAAATTGAGTTATAACAGGGCGTTCCACAATTAAAACGGGGTTAAGAAAAGGTAAGAAGTAAGGTATATAGATTGCAAGACATCATTCAAGAAGAGGTATATTACAGTAGAGGAAGGATGGGGAGCTGGGGAATGGGGGTGATCCGAAAAGTGGGGTCGAATAAAAGGTGACAGGAAGGTATGAAGTCGTTTCATAAAAATCGTTTAATATGGAATTTTGGCTAAGCACTGAGATGTACAGTGAATTGAGTCAGCCTGGTCTACAACAACAATAATCTTTATTTGTACTCTCTTTACAATTTGCAACATGTAATAAATTAACCACGACCGGAAGTGTTAGGAGGCTTCAATGTTTTATCTTCTTCCCCGTGCGTAATGTACATACATACATACATACATACATACATACATACATACATACATACATACATACATACATATCCTTTATTTAAACACGATGAAAGTTTAAAGCATATGCTTGTGGGGTCGTGTATATAGGATACGAATACAAATTAAAAATCAGATGAAAACATGTTAAAACTGAATTATTTCTTAAGAATAATGTTAAAAAATAATAAAAATAATGTGATTATAGGATTTAAATTAGGTAAAATACAGACTCAATTTTAAACAAATGACTATGACAGTAAGAATAAAAAAATCCGGCTAAATCTAAAAGCACTTAAAATCTTGGAAAAATCTAGGAATCGACTGAACTGACTGCGCACTAAAATCAAGGTCCTTGATATACCTGTCCTTCTTCACGTTACGATAAAAAGCCATAAATTGGGAGCCGGTGTAGTACGTGCAGACAGCGTTCCATAAGATGGCAACTCTATGGCTAATAGAGTTTTTAAGGAAGTACGAATTGAAGCGTGGTACTATGATCCTGTTACTCCGTCTTAAGTCGTAAGCAGCACAAGATTTGTTCACTAAGTAAGATAATGTATGGGGAGCTTCGTCACTAAATACCTTGTAAAATAATTTAATCACTCGAAGCTTATACATGTGACTTAATTAAAGTACTCCACTTGGAATGCCGGTAAACATCAGCAGATGGCATATCGTAGGGCAGATTGTAGATCATCCTTGCTGCCCTACGGTGAAGTATTTCCAAGGAGTTTAACTGTTCTGCATTAGCGGCTCCTCCCCACACGATAAGGCCATATAAAACTGCAGCCAATATAACTTTATAGTACAAATCCAGTAAAGTTTTTCTTCCTAGGAAAGAACTCCTCTTTATGAGGTTCAGTTTTTCTCCGAAATAAGAATGTCGGAACAAGGATCAAGGATTTTGCTACACATAATTTGTTACTTTTGTTGAACGTTGGCATCCCACATAAACTTCGGTTGAGGTACGTTATGCACATAATTACAAGTAATCATTGGATTTTCCTCTCGTTTTTAAGCTTTAAATTTATTTGAGAGGAAAGCAATTACGGGGAGTGAGGGGTAACAACCAGTCCATGTGCCGCTTTAGAGGTCCATCAGAAAATGTCACATAGCTAATATTTTCTAAACTTGCGCAAATGAAATGACAAATACCGTTTGATTTTCTAACTGGCTTTTGTGTAAAACGTAAGCATCTCTAAGATCGCTCGCAACGAATACTTTTCAGCCTTAACAACTTAATCAAACGATAATGATGTTTTCTTGGTTTTAGCAGTTGCAGTTTGGAGGGGTTGCAATTTTTCCCGGAATTGTGGCGGCGAATAGTCTATAGTCCGAAGCTATCTTAACCCTGGGAACCACTAACACTCAGAGACTTACTAAGGGAACATCTGAAGGGAACATTAATCATTCGTATCTCTAGCCTTAACCTTGTTCCAGTCATTAAGAAAACCGAACTCTAGTTACTCGTTCTCCAGCCTGAACTTAATTCTTGGAACACGTATAGACAGGGTCACACTGAAGACCTTCATTGCCTCTTCCTACCCCCTTCCTCATGCAATGATGCTCTGCTTAAATACTGCATGTTCTATGTGCAATCCTTTCAGAACCTGTACGTACCTCAAGGTAATTGTGACGCTGTTAATAACATTACGTACTTCTGTGCGGCTTAGATTCGACCCTTTAAACCTTACTGAACTGGTATTAATACAAAGTTAAATATCAATGATTTGTTACACCATTGGCTGACAGGTTTATGTCAAACATGAAATCACTTATTTTCAGGTTGACAAAATACACCAAAATCATTTGCTCTGGCCAAATCACAACAGACGTAAACGGCTTAATAGACAAATAAGAATTAGAAGCCAAAATTCGAGTAACTACAAATTGATGGCTCGTCACGCAATCTGTCCTCCCTTGTTGGGAGAAGAGATTGCGTGACAAGTGAAAAGAAGGTCTGCGTCGCGAGTAACAGGCGTAAGCGCGGGAAAACGTGTGCGAACAAGAAATGAATAAGTAGGGTTTTTGATCTTACTCCTCATTGGTCGAGGAAGTAGTTCGAACTTGAGTAATCATAGATCCAACCTCGTTCCCAGGGTCTCTCCTCCTCTCGCCCCCTGAAACGGGAAGTGGAGAGACCCTCGAAGGAGGTTGTCATAGATCGTAGTGAAGCAAAACCTTACAACATTCAATTGAAACCAGCTCTAACGCAAACCAACACTCATCAAATTGTTGCTGAGTGCACGGTGTCCATTGGTGTTTAAGGTCACGCCAGTCATTGAGGGAGCAGTGGACGCTGTACGGAAGTATGGCGATGTTCCATCACCCCACCAAATGTCGCACTGCTTGTAACAATTGCTAGTGTAACCGGAGACCAAGAAGCCGGTGTAGAACGTATAATCGCAAATCAACAGTTGATAAGAGACAGCGTTTGTGACTCCAACACCATCCCACAATCCATACGTACTTCCAGTTGTCCAGTAATTATCGGAAGATTCAATTTGCGTTTAAAAAAGGCCCTACTTCCGGTCTGATGGTCAATGAACATTATTTCTGTGAACGTATAAACGAAAACAATAAAATTAAAATGGCGGTAGTTTTTGCACTTGCAGTTACGCTAAGATGTTTTCTTTAACAAATGCAGATCACCATGTGCTGAATTATTCTAGTTAACTTACGCAGAGGTTTTATGCTTGGTGCACAGAACAACAACGAAAACAAAGTATTTATTTTTACGTCGAGACTGCCGCACTGTTTTTACAGTGGCCTTAACATTGTTACTGGTAGAAGTTACCAGTCATGATCAACTTACTGGAATGTTGTTACAATTTGTCCTGTACCCATCAGTTCCATAAGGTAGGCTGGGATTGTATGTGACTTCAGTCCTGGGTTTTGCGTATTCATCAGTAGTGTAACACATGGTCCATCCTCCATAGTATGACGTCATATCACAGAAGGCTAGGAATGCATTTGAATGGCTTCCTCCATCCGGGTCTATCCAGTACATACCATCTCCCTGCTTATCACAGCGGCTCTTGATTTCTTTGCAATCAACTCCTAGAACTGGCCAAGGAAAGAAATGTAGTCACAAGTACGAAGAAAAAGTTATTTAAACACACATGGGTAATTAGACTGACAATAGAATACTTTGACTCTGTGGTGGTGTTATTGCTTAACCTTGTAACAAAGGTCTTCCTTCTAACCACTCGGATTTGTAATTTCAAGGTATTACCATGAATCCTAAGCCACGCCTGTCAATAGCCAAATTTTCCGGTCTCCTGAAAAATATCAATGTTGTGTGTTTCCAGCAAAATTTTACAAAAACCTACTCCAAAACATGTTTTAAACTTAAAATTAAACTTTTGACTGAACTCAGACCCGTTTTGGTAAAAACGTCTGCAATACAATTCCAGAAAGTTTCAGCATAACAAACGTGTTTCTCGCGTGTCTAAAACTGTTGTATGCAAAATGACGTCACTTCTGCGTGTATAAAACTTATTGTTTGTATGACGTAACGAAAACACTGCCAGCAGTAATTACCCGCGTGTTTTCAGCCAATCAAAATTGAGCTAGTGACTCCAATGCATAACAAATAATAAATGTAATTATAAAGCGCACATATCGTGATATTCTAGGCGCTTTTCTTGTAAACTTTAAAGAAATACTACATAATATGAAATCCTGGATAAAATTATACAGAAATGGAAAGACGATGAATGGCAAACAGCCACAGTCCAAACAATACTACTACATAATACAAAATCCTAGATAAAATTATATATAAGTAAAGAGACGATGAAAGGAGGCACCGCGAGGAAAGAGCCACAATCCGAATACTTATATAAATCAATACAATAAAAGCAAAATAAAAATAGCAGATGTCAAAAAGATAATATATGATTTGTTTTTTTAATTAATAATACATAATTTATTACTTTTTCGTTATCATTATTAGGAACCTTGTAGCTTTTCTGGATTTTAATATACTTTAGCGGGACGTCTTCGAAACTTTTGCAGGGGGGCAGGATGGCCGAGCGCTTAGGGTGATGGATTTCAATGCGGTTGCCCCGGGTTCAAATCCTGCTCTAGCCACTAGCTGGTGTTGTTCTGGGTAGTCCCTGGTTCAAGTCCTCGGTCATCCTTGTAAATAGCCAACTTGTTTGCCTCCGGCCAGTTGGGATTCTTACCATGTTGAGTTTATTCGCATTATTTGTTTCTGTTATTATTTGTAGGCCACAATGGAAACTACTGAGCTACCAGTAATTGTGTCACCCCTATAAAGATCATCATCATTACACGGAGACATTGTCTTTGAAGGTAGGTGAACTGCTCTATCAGCAACTCTAGTTGTTAAAAGATCATCTTGGTCTTGTCCCATTCTTGTACCTAGTGTAATCCGGTTTGATGGACAACCTCAGTTGCAAAATGAAAAGTCAAAAGCAAGATCTCCACAATACGGAAAGAACAATAGCGTTTAATATGAGATCTCTATCAGTATTGAAGACCGTGGAAGCACCATGCACATCAGGTGCAATACTGCAACGAGCGGGGTGATCAACATTATGTGTTGCATTACTAACGGAGAAGCTTGAGTAACGACGACGGCAACGGGAACGAAAACGCCAAGAAACCGATAGGTTTACTGAGCAAAAACAATAACTTTGCACGTGCGCTTTTTATTTGGTTCATTTCTTTGCAGTCCTCTATAGAACAGCAACGTGAAATGACATTCTCCAAGGGTTTGTCGATAACCTAAGAGGATGACAGTAAAGATGTCTTCCTTCCTTTCACTGCCTTCAGTTATGTAGGTCCTGGAGACTTCTTCCTCATTTTACCGCAAGTTTAACGAGTTTGAATAATCAAGTTACAATGAAAAGCAAATTTATATTTTGAAATGACATTATGCCGCTTCCATCGTCATTATTCAAGCTCCCTCTATTGCTAACGCGAGTAAAAAAGTAACTAATAAAAGATCGGTGTATGAATATTACCTTTGTCTTCGCAGTATTTTCCAGAGAAGCGTGGTGGACATGCGCAGTGGTAATCGTTATCTTTGTACTTGGGTACACAGGTTGCAGTGTTCCGACAAGGATCACTGGAGCAAGGAGTCTGTTTAGATAGCATGAAGTCAAGTCAGTTGAGATAGAGTGCTTTGTAATTGAGTGTTGTAAAACCAAAACCGAAGCAATTATTCCAGCCAATCACAACAGAAGTAAGCAGTGCAACGAGCCAATCAGAATACGAAGCAATTACATGTAGCCGGCGCAAAGCGCGGGAAAATACACGCGTGCAAATCACAATTGGTTTTGGTTTGCTTCTCATTGGTTGAGAAAGTGGCGCGAGTTTTCCTGGCCAATCACAGAACGAAGTAATGCAAAACCAAAGCAAAACCATAATTACTTTCGACACTCAATTGAAAACTGCTCTAATGACCAGTCTGGAATAACCTTAATTCATTATACTTCACTTGCTAGGGGTGAAATGCGAAGTCCCGTGCAAATTAAAAGCTCCCATGCAACATTATTGGTCAAGAACATCCAACATTGCTGATTAACAATAGACGGCTTGGCTTCCTTAGGCCTAAAGAATGAGAATGGTAGGATCATTCATTGGTGTTGAGATCATTAAGAGCGGAACGAAACTTGAGACTCAAGTCTTCAGAAAGGCAACAAACACAGGTTTACTCTTGTATTTTAAGAGTCATACTGATAAACGTTACAAAGACTCGCTGTTAAAAACAATGTTGCATCGCGCTTATGCGTTGTCTTCTACGACAGAGGCTTTTAATGCAGAATGTGACGAATTACGCTCTATTTTCAGTCATCTCGATTACCCTAGGGGCCTTATTGAATCGGTCAATTCCAATTTTTCTCTTCGAGAACCTTCTGGTCCTTTAGCGAACATAATCGAAAGAGATACCACCATACCGGTTAGAATCAGTCTTCCTTTCAAAGATCAAGTTTCTGCCAATGCTGTTCGGAAGCATTTGCGCGATCTTAGTCATAAGATTGGCCCCAGTGTGCAGCCAGTTTTTGTCAGTAAAAAGTTGGAGCAAGACTTAAGGCCTAAGGAAGCCAAGCCGTCTATTGTTAATCAGCAATGCGTTGTTTATCATTTTTCAAGTGATCTGTGCGATGCAGATTATGTCGGTTACACAACCCGACACCTTTTCCAACGCGTTGCTGAACACAAATATTCGGCAATTGGCAAACATCTCGCTGAAGCGCACGGTGGCAGCAATCTTTTGAATGGTAGCCTTTTCAAGATTTTAAAGATATGCCAAAGTAAGTTTGATTGTTTAGTGTTTGAGATGCTTTTTATCAAGAAACTCAAACCTAATCTCAACATGCTAACGGACTCCATACGTGCTAAACTTTTTGTCTAGTTAAAGTTATTTTTGATGATTTAGTTGATGATTTGCACACACCGTTTATTCATAAACTTATTTGCGTTACTAAATCAAAATAAAGTATAGGCCATTAAATGTTGAAATCATGCAAATGTAGGCGAGTCCTTGTTGTAAATTAAAAGAAAATAAAAACGTAAAATGGAAAGAAAACAAAGACGTGTTCTGTGAGATGCCACTATAGTACGAAAATCGTAAGGCTATGGTGATCGTCAATTATTCAAAGGCACAAGGAGATAAATAATTATTTTAGTATATACAAAACAAGAGGAAAACAACTTCCAGTGACAACCTTTTAATTATTTAACGACAAGTAAGTGATAAAGCTTGCTCTAGTGATCCCGGTTTATACTATCTACATTTTAGTTAGTCAATAAGAGCGAGTGAATGACAGGCCTTTAGGCTCATGGTCACACCTGAATAAATTCAGTGTGTAACGTGTAAGGGCTGCCAAATGAGAAGTAAAATGGACTTTGTCAACTTTCTACCCTCTCTTTCTCCTGGATATTAGATATTTTAAGAAGTGAAATACTGTGTCAAATTTCGTGCCTTCCCTTGCATCTCCTTTTAACTTTAAACACACCGGGGAGGAAGCTATTTAACTCGCTTTATAGTTAGCTCAACAAGCTTGTACATACATACAAAGGTAGATAGGGAATTTGGATCTCTACTTTGTTGGCAAACGATTAATCCACCAAAGAAAGGAATTAACGTCTCTTTTTCAAACTAAATTCTCAAACTCATTAATTAGTCATAAGGGTATTAGCCAATCGGAGTGCCCCATTTTGGTCAGGTGCATGTATCTTGATACCCAATGAAAGTACGGATCAAGACACGTCCGCGATTAGTTCAAAAACTGATCAAGACATTTGAATTTTAATTAGATAAAGACACTTGAATTTTAATTAGCAACCTCAAATAATTTCAATGCAGACAATTATTAACTGGCATCTTTTAAAGTAACGTGACAATTACATCTCTTTTACCCTGAATCTCAAGTAGATTCGATTTCTTGGCAACAATTTTCATCTTCCAACCGACGCTCCAGACACATGCCATCACGTAAAAAAGTACTGGGTGGACACCTTTCCCTCTGACTCTTTGTACATGTAGCTACTTCTATGACAAACTTCGCAAGCTATTAGTTAAGAGATACAACATCCATTTCCTATATTTTACAGGGGAACAAATTCACCTCGTGCAAGTCATAATCTTTGACTAGACCGCATGTCATGATCCAAAATCGGTACTTTCGGCTCTCTTTCCAGCTGCCATGGTACTTTTGTACTTTGTAGAAGTCGGGACGGCCTCATAAGCTATCAATTGGACCTCGGATAAGGTTTTAGGAGGACGAAAACGACTCGCTCCGTCCGTGATCTCCCAAACAATAAAAGCACCCCGCCTTCGGCGTCGTGCTTTCATCTGTTTCTCGGTGTTTGGAACCCCTGATGAAACATTCGCACTCGTTTGTGGTATATTACATCTTAATCGTTGTGATTCACTCCGCAGTATTCATGAAAAAAGTCTAAAACTCTGTCGTTCCTATAGGCAGGGTTTTGAGTTTGCAGCAAACGTTTTTCGTTAGTTTGTTAAAAACAAATTAAATTAATGGTAAATAATTATCTCGGCAGAAAAAGAAAATGTTAATGTATTTTGCACTTGTAAACTTTTTGTGGAAACAGGGAACGTATGGAAGTCACTAATCTTCTTATTTACGTGGTTTTAAATTCTTCAACACCTGTAGTTGATTAAAAACAAAGGCTGTATTTTTTAAACCTCGATTTACCCACCTTTATACTCAAGTGATGAAAAACTGCGTTGTTAACAAATTTGTTGGAATTGTTGTATTTATCGCCTGGTAATAATTCACACGAAATTCTTCTTTCCTCATGCAACAACTCGCCAATGTTAGCGGAGAAACGAAATGCGTTAGCGATGCACAGTTTGCCGCACTCTGAAAGCTCTTTAACCGAGAACAGATAACAAAGGAGCAACGTTAAGATGTTGAAATTTGTGCAGATGTGAAAGTTGGCGAAGGAAATCCCTTGCCCTGGATTTCGCATTAAACCTTTCAAGCCATCGACCATGTAAACCTCACTGTTTGCGTGGAGAAAGACTTGGACGAAGATTATAAGGATGGCGCTCGCCACTTTAAAGCCCAAACACAAATACTTTTTTATGACATCTACAGGAGTTGTTTCGAGTTACAATCACGTCAGGGATGCGGTACTCGGTCCGGTGCACTGAGAAAAGAATCACTCAGAACAATAAGCGACTTTCCCTTTGATGAAGTAAAAAGAAGAAGAAAACAAAAACGTACAAACACAGGAATAAGATTGGCTTAGAACAGGCAAATTGACAGGTAAATTATTGAGTTTCCTTAGCAACATTGGTATCCCAGAGAAACAAGAGAAAGAAATATGGACAGTCTTTAAGCTGAAAATAGCCGAGCTGGAGCTAGTTTTCTTTTCTGTTGTTATACTATATTAAAACATAATAAAAAAAAGTTTGAAGTATAGCTTATAAATGATTTATAAGCTATATTTCAAACTTTTTTTTATTATGTTTTAATATATCAGCCGCTCAACGATCGCAATCTCTGATTTACAAAGCCAAGTTTATTAGCTGCACAGAAATTCAGTTATATTCTAATTCGCTTCTCCACTCAAACGAATATAAAACATTTATCACGTAAAAAGCAGCCATATTTAGGGTGTGTCAACACGAGCCGTGTGCGACCCTCTTTATTATGTCTTACAAGCTTAATTACAGAAACTCTGAAAGGCTCAAAATACAAGAAATGTACGTATAAAGGAGCCGATCGTATACCAATAATAGACCCGACCCGACAAATTATTCTTTTATTCTTATGATAATGAGCCCTACTAGCCTCGTCAGCATGTGCAAAATTCAATAGCATTTTTTCATTAAAGTGAGGTTAGTAGGGCTAATTAACACATATACAAAAGAATAATTAAAATCGTCCGCCATTATGAAAAAGGTCTATACGATAAACGCACTGACTCTTATGTATACTCTTTGTAAATATGCAAATGAAAAACTGACAGTCCTCCTTCATTGGGTATTTCATTTTGAGGGCGCAGAGACGTTCGTATGACGCGAACGAATATGAATAAAAGCAAAGCCCTCCTTTAATGAAGCAATTGTACAGCATACCATGCAACACCCCAGATCTGTTAACACAAAACTTCAGCAAACACTGTCTAAAAGCTTTCCACTTGAAAAAAAAAAAAAAAAAAATAAATAAAAAAAAAAAAAAAATAATAATAATAATAATAAATCGACTTTGTTTAGCGAGGATGACACTTTAGAGTAATTCAACTGACAAACCTGTGGCCCTGGAAATACCCGATCGAATTGGAATTTGGAAACGTTGATCAGTTTTTGAGGAGAGGGAAAAACCGGCATATGACGCCGAGTAAGGGAATCGAACCGGACACATTGGTGGGAGGCGAGTGCTCGCACCACCACGCCAACCCTACCTCCCTGCCCCACCCCTTGAATGAGAAAACGGGAGGAAAGGGAAACTATTCAGATACACAACACTGAGGTTTTCATGTAGGTCAGTTCTGAAAGGTGGCATCACAACTTTTTGTTGTTTCGGAAACAAAGCTCTGCCGATCCGAGCGTACAATTACCCTGCATATAGAATTCTCATGAGTATTCTGCCTCGAGCTCTACTTTGTCCGCTTCCATCAGCGTTAAATGAATCAAAATGTTTTGTAGCGGTATTGTGTTTGTACGTTTGACATATACAGTTTATAACCTTAAGTAATCATTACGCAAGTACTAAATGCGTAATTTTGTGTGAATTAATATAAAAAAGCGTTAAATGCAGTAACAAAGCTACTCAATTCTATTGCTGCTCATTATACCGGTCAAACATGTCTTGTAGGCAGCGACGGACTCATTAGAAAGGTAGAGAAGACAGGACTTATGTCATTTATGCATACCAATAGTGTCTTGCAATGAGATCCGGTGTTGTTACAACATTAATTTGTTCCGAAGTAACCTTGTTTCTAGCCCTCCAGTCAATTAGATCATAGCTTTCTTAGAAATGGATTTAGTACCACGAATAAACCACTGTTCGGTGGCTATCCGAGAACGAATTATAGAACGTCTTGTAGAAACGAAGAAGACAGGCGAAACAACTGCAATGGTGATTGTCCACCAGTTCTATGGCGGGTTTCTCTGAGAATTTGTACACTTTGAATAGCACTTGAAGTTTCCGGACGCATTTGCGATCGAAATTAGACTGATTTTAGTTTCCATTGCACAATGTTATAATCCATTTTCGTACATATTTAATGTAATGGTCATGAATTACAAAATTTAAATAAATAACCTTACGACAGACTGTTTTTGAACTTCAATCAGGACTGCCGGCGCTCTATTCCACAGCCCCCTTCACATTTTTCCGTTTGCAAGCATACCATTCATGCCATTGTTGCTTCCAAAAGAAGCCAAAAATATATCTGACTTTTCCGTTAAACAATGACTTAATTTGCTCCCTCTAAAGCATTGCCAGTGCGCACAAAGGAAGGATTGTTTGGATAGAAACTGAAACTCAAACATATTTCTCTTTTAAAATTTTCCTCTTTTGTTCTAAAGGCTTTCTGGAAACGGGGCTTTTGTAAAGGGGAAAGAACGGATATATATACGGATATTTATCGATTTAGTTAATAAGAGACACGTGGTCGAAATATAGCGAGTTCAAAACCTTGTTTATTTTGTCTCCAAATTTATTCGTGGCTGTAATATTTGTTCGGTAAAAACTACACCCGTTCCGAGGGCTTACAACACAAAAATTGTCATGAATGTATCCTCGGATTTAAATATTGAATTCATTTTAAAATATTTTTAGGTATTTGTATTTTAATATTTTGACTTCTGGTAATTTGAATCTTATTCATTGTTATGCGTTTAATAAATGAGGTCTAGCTCATTGATTGATTGATTGACTGATTGATTGATTGAACGACTGTTCGAAGATTACTGCATGTTTACTTTATATACCAGCCATAAAAAGCGTACGAGTAGAACTTCCGGCCCAAAAGCGACATGAAGAAGGACAATGTCCTCCGATCGTCTTAATGTTCTATCTGTTCTCGACTTAATTTGCGCATAAACTTTTCTTCATTCGATAACACACACACACACACACACACACACACACACACACACACACACGCACACACAAAACAGATATACGAAGAAAGTTATATTTTGATTTGTCTCCGAACAGAAGCCCTCGTCAGTTTTCTGATCACGTGCGTTTTCTAAACATGTATACCAAACTTGTCTTGAAGCTTTCGTTATTCATCAAATTAATAGAAGCCATTGCACCGGAGAAAGTGCCACTCGGTTTGGTTTATGATCAGGTTGTGGTCATTACAACCGGACGCTTGAAGGCTTTGTCGCGGTCCTGATTTCCTATCCAAATATCGACTATATATTGCCGGTTTTGCGCTGTCTGACATTAGCAAAATAATATTCACACTGATACAAGACATCATCGCGTCTCGTCTTCAAGAGCATTTCATCAAAACAATGTTGCTCAAACTGTCCTTTACTCTCTACGTGGCAGCTTCGATTCTCGGGTGCGTGTAGATGTTATTTTCCTAAGAGGTTTGTCTTGCCGACTTTTGTCTAACAGTTTCCACTTTTCGCCTATCAGAAGTGGTATTTGCGATCCAGTGAACGTTCTTTTTCTGAACAATGGAGAATCGCTGAAACTCTCAGGGAACCAGGTACGTTTGTTCATTCAAGTTCGCTGTTAAAAATGGCTTGATTTTACACATAGTAAAAGCTACCTAGCCGGAAAAATTGCGTTTCCTTGTTAGTTTTCTAAAGGTGTTAAGCCGGCCTTGCTTCACTGTCGATCTGGATCGCACTCTCATATCACATGAGTTGCTGTTGTTTTTTTTTTAATTTCCCTCGATCCCGCAGCTGCATGCGACTGATCTTCGGAGAAAGGACAGTTTACAATCACAAGATCAGTAGGGAGTTATGCTTATATCAAACTAGTGAAATTTATCTAAGAAGGCTCGTAAAACATCGGGGAAACAGAAAGGAAACTTTTATTCAAGTATGCTATCGTGTTTAGGCCCCTCTCCGCCAACTAAATGAAACACCCCCAGAGTCTGAATTAAGCAAATTTTTAAGTAGTATAGTGTTTGGGGGTACGAAATCAATTGATCTCGTTTTCCCCAAACTACTACTGCCTTCTGGTCTCGTATTCTGGAATATATAGTTATTTAATTTGATGGAATATATAGTTATTTAATTTGATGGAATATATAGTTATTTAATTTGATGGAATATATAGTTATTTAATTTGATGGAATATATAGTTGTTCAATCTGATGGAATATATAGTTATTTAATTTGATGGAATCTATAGTTACTCAATCTGATGGAACCAAGGTCAGCACACTTCATAAAATGCGTGACATTCTCGGAAAAATCACCAAGCGTGACATTCTCGGAAAACAGGGAATGAGTCATCGCCTATAGACGTCATGTGTTAGCTGCATAAAGAAATAATATCTCATATAATATAGATGAGTTGTAATTTAGTAATCCACAATGAATTGAAGAATATGGGAGAGTTCACATGTTCTTTTTGTGATCAGCTATTGGTCAAAGTTGTTAAAAGTGTGAAAGCACCTTGCTGTGATAATCAGAGAATGTTTAACGATGATGGTGAAAATGTTTGTCTAAATTGTGGTTCAGTTCATGGTTATGATTATTGTAAAGAGTACGTTGACTTTCATACGGCGAAAATCTGTATATCACCGGAAGTACCATATTGAAAATGTGATAAATGGTATATGTTGCAAGAATAGATTTCAAATTTCAGTAAAAGATAAGGGTAAAATATTGAAAATATTCGAAGAGATAGACACTATCATCCCTTTGGTGAATAAGAATCGTAAAAGAATGATAAGCACCAAATTTATGCTTAAGCAAATATTCATAATGCTTGATCTACCATTTGATGAAATAATAGTTACAAGATCAAAGAAGACATTAAAATTTTATGATCAATATTGGGTTGAGATTCTATTGTTGAGATTTGATAAGATTATTCGTATTATCAAGCAGTGAATTTTTCATCATATTTCAGTAGGTACTTATCAATAATTGGACTATTATCAGTCACATAATCATCGATATTCTTCATTGAGATTTGTATACTTAAAGCATCAAAATCACCACTTCTCAACTTGTCTTTTATTGAATTGAGTAGATGTTGATAGCTTTGATAAGCATATGTGCAATTTTGGATTTTCAAATCTAGGTTTTTATGCTTCATCCACCCTTGTATCAAAAGTGATGCTGTACTGATGGCTACCAAACTAACACCACCAGTTGCCACGCTTGCAGCAAGACCACCTGTTGCAAATATAATAGACGCTGAATTACCAGCTAATTTCCATTTTTTGAACCGTTTAACCGCCTGTTTATGAGCCCAACACTTTCTGTGATATGTTCGGTAATAGGATTTTAATTCATTTACCTGATCTTCTGTTAATTCATCTGAAATATGATTCCAGTTGAATATATTCTTACGTTTGACTGACATATATATCATTTATACAATAATTCTATTAAAAATACAATACAGTATTCCAGATATCTGGCCGCATAATGGAGATCTTTTTCTTCGCTTTGTTGTGAGGTGCTTAGATATGGCATAACTATATCCACGGCCCAATGAATAATCATTGTAAAATCTTCCATATGCATCATGGAGGATAGCATGAGTCTGTAATACATCAATCCAACCAAGAGTATGTTCTAAGAAGTTTGATAAACGACCGCTTCCGGGACCAATAAGGCCTATGTCTGCGTGAGATTTTATGATATCATCTACAGTAATATATCCTTTGAAATGCTTGTGGTATAAAAATTTGTATGCAAGACAGGATTTTAATATAGAATCATCTAAATTGGGGTAGTCTTTTTTGTAAATCTTGAAAACATAAGATACATATCTCAATAAGTCTTTCATATATCAGTTGTTTAGACAAAAATTTAAAGATCAAAATAATCTTCAATGAAACGATACATATTTCTCAGTTCTTGGTTAGTTAGTGATTTCTGCCAAACAGCAAAAGCATAAAGATCCATTTCACAAAAATTAATTGCAGAACCATCTGTATGAACTTGACAACCAATAAACATTTCTTGTGCACTACCAGTCAATGTTGCTGAAATTGATCCTGTTCCAACTGGTGTCATTGATGAAATACCTCTGAAAAATTCCATATTATGACCATCAACTCGAACAGTAAAAACTTCAATATTTCCCGTCAGATTGGCCAAAGAAGAAACAGCGAGTCTTCCATTTGATGTAGAACCGAAATCAATATAACATACTCCATCAATCCAAGGCAGATGAACACCAAATCTAACAGCACCCTTACCCCATTGAAATTGTGATTGATATTTTGTTTGTTTTGTGTTTGCAATGACTATAACAGTACAAGTATTTCCACTCTGTCCAGCAACTTTAGAAACATCAAATGAACTATTCTCCAAGTAGTAATCACTGCCATCAAAACGTATGAAAAACTTTTTCTTGACTGAATCTCTCAGTAACAATGGTTTTTTCGAATTAGAAGTTTGTGTAAAAGTGACATTATTAACAGGATCCAGCCAACTAGAAACTCTATCATCAGCATCAGTTGTCACTACAGACAGAGCTGGTATCAAAGCAATTGAAATTCCATCAAGAACAGGTATACCAGGCAGTGAATTTGAAATAACAAAAGTTGCTCTATCTAACTTCAAATCTAGTTGTTTTTTTGTTACACAATCATCATCTGATGTTCCTTCATCAACATTAGTTATTTTATTTCCTCCAATATCAAAATACCCATCTTGTGTTAATGTAAATCCATCACCTTTATCACCTTTATTGTCTTGATTTAGTGAATGATTGAATACACCCATTATAATATTAATTTAGATTAATTCATGACCACTTCAAGTGTGAATGCTGTATCAAATGCTCCACTATTAGGATGTGAATAGTCAATTATAAAATAGCCTCTCGATAATGATTTGTTGATGTTGACCGTTGTGATGTTTCTACTCATAGTATTATGTCTGTGTTCATAAATAGTTGCTGGTAATGGCAAAGGCATACCACCTTCAGCTTTTGTCTTGAAATAAAATATTCCGGGTTTTGTTCCTTGTATGATATACATTTTCTTAATATAAAAGTTATTGTTATGAATGACTAAAAAATCAGAGCCATTTATCAATACAGGCTTTAAAGCATTCTTATTATGTCCTTGTTTGGCTTTGACAGAGCAATTTAAATATTGTATTTGACCAATTATATTATTCCCATTCAAATTTAGATCACCTCCTAATTTCGGCCTGTAAAGCGCAAATCCTCCGAGATCGAAAGCTGTTTCCATAATTACACCTGCAACGCTTGAACGAAATAGATTCAAACTATTATTATGAATTCTATAGCCATTTAGATTTAAATCACCACCAAGTTTAGCCTCTTTTATTAAATAGCTGTTCATATTAATATTATTTAGCATTGTCAATTCACCATTGTCTCCACCAAACAACCAATTTTCATTTTCTTTCACATCAAAACCATTCAAATCCAAATCAGTTTGTAATTGTATTTCCTCATTCACGATTTTGAAAGGTTCAGAGAAGTCGTAAACACTTGATGGAACGTCTACTGCTTCAAAACCAATACCATATACAACACAATGAACTTTGTACTTATTTGGATAAGTTGGGTTAGCATTAATATTAATCGTACAATATAAATATTCAGGTGGTGAACTTGCTGAAAGTTTTTCAACCCATAATAAATATCTCGAATGATCTTCATTTCTGTTGTCAAATTTTCTCCCTACGGTTTTATGAATTGAAATTCCACTAGTTGAACTGAATGTTACACTACTAAGACTCATTCCTTCATAATCAGGAAATAGCCATTCGAGAATGAAAGTGTATGTTCCATCTTTTATTGTATACATATTGAATCCAATTTTGGCTCTGTAAGTATCTTCAGATTCTTTATTCAAGTCTATATCAATGACCTTTTTTGAAATCAAATGTGGTGAACGAGGTAAATTGACATATCCATTAACTGTCAAGCCATATTCAGTGCTAATTTCATCGATATCATTCATCAAATATTTGAAAGCATTCTTTGGATGAGAAGCAGATGAAATATGACTTTTTTCTAATTGATCTAAATTTACGGCATCGGTTTTATTTGTTCCTTCTTTTAAGTCAATGATTTTATGCCCTCCAAGTTTCATATCCGCTGCCATCGCATTTGTTCCATTCAATAATAAAGTGTTTGCTCTAATGGTTTGTGAAGCTCGATTTAAAACTCTGAAGTTCACTGCATCAGTTTCATTCACCACATCCGCTAAATTCGTCACTTTATTTCCACCCATCGACAAATCGCCATACATTGCAGTCGAACCGTCTCGTCGGAGAAAATATTCGTCAGTATAAAGTTTTGTCACCGCATCGTCTGCGTTGACAGGTGGAGCAAGATCAGTAATGGCATTGTTGTTCATATTCAGATTTTGTTGTGCAATCGCATCGAGTTTGGTTTGCAACCTCTGGTCCACATAACTTTTGTTTACAGCGTCTTGTGGGTTTGAGGGGTTATCCTGTAGGTTGATGATCTTGTTCAATTTCATGTCAACATTACCACCAAACGCAATTTGACCGTTTTTAATTTCATAAGCTGGGTCATGAACAAAGTAAGATAAATTGGTATGATAGCCATATACCCCATAAACGATGATATGTGTTTTGATGTTAATAGATGGAGCTGTGGCTAAAAGTATAACCTCAATTGACGCTTGACCACCACCAGTTTTTTCGATTTGGAAAACCTTCTTCATATAACCATCAACATGCTGGGTTCTAAGAAAAGGTTGTTGAAACGGTTGTCCGGCTTCACGTATGTTCAATGTGCGAAGATCAAGCCCAATTGTGACTTGGTGTGGGTCTGATGGTGAGTAAAACTCTGTAACAAATGTATACAGTCCATTTCTCAATGATGTCACATTAAAACGAATTTTGGATGTAAATCTGCCACTTGTTGGAATCAAAAAAGACAATGATGACTTGTTGATATGATATGGTGATCTGTTAAAATCTTCAATTTGGAGGCTATTAACATTTTGTATCCCTGTTGACTTGGAAATATCTTTCAACAGAAAAGCGAATGGGTTGCGTTGAGTACCAGATACTGAAAGAACAAGGTCATCAACATACTTTTTGTTGGCAGAATCTTTATCAGAGTTTGGAGATCCAACATTTGTTATTTTATTGTCACCCATGACAAGATCACCGGTCATTGCAACACTTCCATCTTTTTTAAGAAATGGTGAAACATCAATGCCAGTAATTCCAGCAATTTCAGTATCAACATACCCCTTTGTGGCTGAATCATTGTTTGCTGTTGGCGCTGCTACATTAGTCAATTTGTTACCTCCAAGATTCAAATCAGAAGTCATTGCAACGCTTCCATCTTTTTTCACAAAGTTATTATTGAGATATGTTTTATCCGCTTTACCTATTGCAATATCATCAACGTATTTTCTATTTGCACAGTCTTGTAGAAGTATAGGGCTTGCAACATTGACTATTCTATTAAAACTCATTTTAAGCTCACGATCAAATACAATTCTTCCTTCTTCTATTTCAAAAGCTGGGTCGTGAATATGTGATAAAATGATATTAGAAAATCCATAAACACCATAAACTATGACATGATGTTTGGCATTATTTGTTAAATATGGTGAGATCAACAATAATTCCATTGATGTCTGACCAACTCTCGTTTTTTCAAGGAAGAATATTCTCTTGAGATAACCATCAACAAGATGAGTCTTTGGAAATGCTCTTTTTATCGAATCCTTTCCTTCAATAAAATTAGACGACAGATTGTCGTCATCAACTGTTGCATTGTTTGGATTACCATTAGTATAAAATTCAACAACTAAAGTGTACTTTGAAACTTCCAATTGTGACAAATCAAAACGAAGAACAGTTGTAAGACCAGCAGAAGGAATAACAAAAGACAAGGCTTTTTTATTTATTGAGTAAGGGCTTTTATTATAGACTTCTAATTGTAGATTATTCGCATTTCTAAGAATAGTTGTTTTTGATACATCTTCAAGAAGAAATTTAAATGGATTAACACGTGTTCCTTCAATTGATAAAACAGCATCATTAACATATCCCAAGTTAGTAGAATCATAATGATTTACTGGATCATCAATATTTGTCAAACGTTTATTTTCAATGTCATAATTACCATCTTGTGTTAATTTGAATCCATCACCTTTGGGACCAACAGCTCCAGTAGCTCCTTTTGGACCAATTGCACCTGTATTACCTTTTGGACCTCTATCACCTTTTTCACCTTTGGGACCAATTGGACCTGCAGGGCCTCTTTCACCAGTTCCAGTTTCTGTTTTATCTTGATTTATTTGAGCATTAAAAACTCCCATTATATCATCTTGTTAGATTAATCTTCCAAGAATTCAGGTGGTATGGTTTCATAGATGACAGGTAGTCTCTTATTGTTTTTCAATACTTTTTGTGTCCTCCTGTATACTTCCATTTTCATTTTTTCAGCGATTTCAAATGGTGTTTCAACAGCAGCGTCAGGTTTGATCAATTTTTCGATTCTTTCTGTTCTGGGATTCTCCTGTTTTTCTGGATTTTGAAAATTGTTGATTGCCATATAATATTAGATTAGATTAAACAGCACCATAAAAATTTCTCTTGATTGTTTTCATCGGCTTGTCGACATAACAGAAGGAATATGGTTTTTTGGTTGCTTCAATGTATTTCTTCTTGTCAATTCCAAGCTCCTGTGCAATCAGATTCCTTTCTCTTGATGATGGGAAATCATAAAGACAGAAGTGACTGCAATTGAGTCTGATTGATTTTGGGCATCCATAGAATGACTGTGTGAGATATATGACTGAACAGTTCTTGTGTCTCCCCTGAATGAAATAGCTGATTATCTGATCTTGTTTCTTGTCAGTCACGAAATCATCAAAAACAACCAATCGCTGCAAATTTGTGTCTTTTATTTGTTCAACTGGCAATATCTCTTCTTGACTGCAAACCAAGGCAGGATATCCAATGTGACTGCTTATTTCATCCATTACTTTCCGAAGATATTTGTACTTGTCTTGATCTAAATTTTTTGCATAAAGATGTATCTGATCATAATAAACCAATGGTTCCATAATCAGATGCATGAACAATGTTGTCTTTCCAGATCCAGAATTACCAGCCAGCAGCATCCTGAAAGTGTCTTTTGGCATATACGGATACAACTGTCTGAATGAATTCTTTAAACCCTGAATATCATAATTAGGGATTTCCATATGTAAATAGTTTAGATTAGTCTAACACAATTGTATATGGATATAGAACGAATGAAAAAGCTTCTTAAAAGTGGAATTGAAGCCGGAAATAAAACTAGAGAAGTTCGTGATGTTATCAAGACTTATGAATACAGAAAACAGGATGCTTATGATACAACATCAGAATTACTGAAACCCTCTATTGATGTCCAGAAGAGTGTGAAAGAAAGTGTCGACGAAAAACAGGATGAAGTTATTAAACAGTTGAAAAAGAATCAAAAAGCCTTGACATCTGGTTTCGAAGATCTTATGCTGATGAACACGTTACCTGAATCAGTACCAATGAAAACAACATTACCAATTGATTACAAACCTAAAATGATGACTGAAACAGAAGCACCATATCAGTCGAATCTTGATAAAGGTTTTTCACTTGAGGATGTTAAGGTATTACAGGAATATGAATTGTCTCCTCCAACAACAATTTTAAAAAGGATAATGGATGGTGAAATCGACATCAACAAGTATGATAAAATGATTGGTGAAATAACCAAACAACTTGGAAGACAAAAAGCTCATCTATCAACAACCAAAACAAATAGGGATAAAAATAAAGAAAAGATATATGAATTGACTCAAAGGATCAAACTAATGCAAAAGTACCGAAAAAGAATTGGCGCCGTTGAGGAAGGTGCATCAACTATTGGTTCAGGCATGGGTTCAAGGGATGCATTTTTGGGTGACATGCTTTCAAGACTGCAGTTACTTGGTGGGTCTATTTCAGCCGGCAACAACAGCAAAAATGTTCAAAATGAATTCACAAAAATATTGCATACATTGAACAGACTGGGAATCCTGAAAACCGGTGAGTTGAATAAAATAATGATGAAATATCTAATGTAAAAGTATATGACAGAAATTTCATTACGATTCAACAGTAAAAACAGAGACAAAATTGGTGTCAGCAAGAGTCATGATTTTGAAAAAAGATTCAATACACCTCTTAAATTAACGAATGATTTGAAATATGAAATGGCTGTGAATGTTATCAATATGACATACAGTTGGTACAATATCAGAGATATTTTTGGGAATAATCAAATTAAATACAGCTATGACAAAGGTGTAAACTGGGAAACAATAACATTCGTTAACGGGATGTATTCATACGACGATATCAATAGTTACATTCATGAGTATATGAGAAAAAATAGCCATATACTGAATCCATCTGAAACAGACAAATCAAAATTCAAGTATGGTATTAATATAACTTTCGTTTTATCAACATACCGCATTTTGATTGAACTCAATGAAAATTATCGTGTGGATCTCAGAAATAATGATTTCAGAAAACTTATCGGTTTCGATTCAAAATTAGTTTCAGCCAGAGAATATGGAACAAATCTACCTGACATTACAAGAGGAGTAGATGAAATTTATATCAATTGTGATTTGGTGACAGATAGCATTGTTGATGGAAATAGCACAAATACAATCGCTGTTATTCCAGTCACAAATCTAGTCAGAAGTTTACCTTTCACTTACAAACCTCGTTTTCTTTCATGGAATCCTGTCTCAACACATAATATCAGCTCAATACGCTTTTATGTCACAGACTCTTCTGGAGCTCCAGTCGATTTGAATGGGATAGATTGGTATATTGAGTTATTCTTGAGAGAGACATAATTATAAAACCTAATAGTATATGAAACGGTTTGAGTTTAAAAAATATGAACAACATGGTGAAGGTATTGTGACTGATATGATCAAAACAGCTGGAAAAAAAGCAGCCACAACAATTAGTGAACACGTAGGTAAAAAAGCCGGTGACAAAATCATAGAACTTTTGAAAAAGAGAAAAAGTGGAAACAAGAGTGGAACTGAGAGTGTGAGCCAGACTGGTGGTTTAATCAAAAGAAAGAGAGGTCGACCTCGTAAAATAAAATAACTTTTATCTAACACAATAATATATGTCAAACTATCGTGACTCAAAATATATCGAAAGATATGAAGATGTAGTGTTCGAACTAGAGACAGCACTTAATACTGTAGTAGCAAACAATGCTCATCAGAGTAAAACAGGTTACCGTTTCATTGTTGATAACAGTGGAGAGACTACACCATTTGACTGGTATAATGCCCGTTTTAATGTCGATTTCATTGTAAAGAAGCTTGCAGATGGAGCTGACATTGCTGCAGGAGATCGAAATGGTATTGTTAATTCAGTTCACGCTCTTATTAACACCATTAATGTGAAAATGAATGGTCTTGATGTTTATGAGTGCAGAGATGCCAACCAAGCCACAAATATTAAGTCATTGCTTGAGTATTCACAGGGTTATGCTGTAAGTCAGGGAACCAATGAGTTCTTCTATCTTGACGACAAAAGACAAGCTGATGATAGAGTTGCCCAGGTGGCTACTTATAACAAAGGTTTCGCAGCTCGTAAAGCACTGTTGAATGGTGCAGCCGGTAAAGTAAATGCAGAGCTTGCATTGAACAGATACGGTTTTTTCAAGAGCTTTTGGGATGAACTTATGCCTAACTCAAAAGTAGAGATAAAATTGACACTTGAGAGTGATGCCAATTTGATTTGGCAAGCTGCCGATGATTGCCGTGTGGTACTAACTAAATTCCAGCTAATAGTTCCTCGCATTGTTTTTAATTCTGCGGGAAAGTCCTTATACATGAGCAAGTATCTTGACAACAGAAAGTGGACTTACATGAGAGAAATGGTTGAGAGAGGCAATTCAACAAGACAACAGACTGCCAATTTCCGTATTTCCACAGGAATAAACAAACCCAGGCATGTCTTTGTATTCATCATCAATGATGCAAGTGATGCATCTCAGACAGCCAATAAATTTCTCTATAACACCTTTTCAGTTGCAAATAACCAAACTTTGACTGATTGTTATCTTGAGGTTGGCAACGGTAATGATTATCCGGAGGTCCATTATAAACCATCAACAGAACCAACAAGAGTATTTAGAGATGTTTTGAAATATGTTCAAGCTGTAAATGATTTCAGTGAAAGTACCCTTCTTAACAGGGGCAATTTCGGTACAATATTCCCTTTCATTTACTTTGATCTGACAAAACAGAAGCAGGATATCAAAGATGGAATGACAAAACTGACTTTCAAATACACTTTGAGTGATGGAACAAATGCTGATTACAGTGTGTATGCATTGGTCCTCTATGAGCAGGATATTGAGATGAGAAAGACTGATGGAAAATTAATTCTGAGATCTATGTAAATTAAATTAATTAAATAAATTAAATAAAAAATAAATTGAATAATTAAATTAAATGATTGTTTGTATTAAATACAATTTAGTATAAACATATATTATATGACTACTTATCATCCTCATGGAGTAAGACTTTCAAACAGTCAGAAGCAAAGGCTTGCAAAAGCTATACAAACAAATTCACCGGTAACATTGAGACTCGCACATGGAGATCTCACTGGAGGTGATCAAATGATGTTGACAAAAACACAGATAAAAAAATTAGCCAAATCACAGAGAAATGGAACAGGTGCTGATGTAAAGATATCCAAAGCACAGATCAGAAAATCAGTCCAAGAAGGAGGTTCTCTTTGGTCCAGTCTTTTTTCACTTGGAACAAGACTATTGCCTTATGCAGGTAAAGCAGTAGCTAAAGCGGCTCCAGCATTGGCTACAGGTGCTCTTTCTTCATTAGCAAGTCTCGGCATTGATAAACTATTTGGAAAGAAACAAAAAGGAGGATTTCTTATTCCTAATGCCAATTTATCCCAATTATTGAATGTAGGAAATTTATTGAATACGAGACAGATGGCTGATGTTATCCAAAAAATGCAGTATGGTGGAGACGTTGTTATAAAACCAACAAAAGCGCAGACTGGAAAGGGTATTGGAACAATACTCGCCAGCATTGGAATTCCTTTGGCTATAGAAGCAATCAGAAAATTAACTGGAAAAGGTTTGCATGTTGAAAGCAGCCGTCCAAGACGGTCAATACCTGTTCATGTTCCAGATGACATTGTACCCAGAAAGAAAGGTGGGAAACATGCTATGATTCCATGGCAATCTCCTCCTGTTTTTGGTACATGGGATAACCCAATCGGTTATGGAATGAAAAAAAAAAAAAAGGAAAAGGACTTCTACTGGGCAAAAACAGTCCATTCAATTCAATCCCCATACTAGGAACCATTTTGTAAACAAACCCTTATCCAACTTTGATTTAATCAATTGGGTTAAACAACTTGGAATAAAACATTTTAGAGGAGTATTTTCAAGAGACAATCTTCCTAGACAAATAAAAAAGAATGAATGTGGGATAGTCAATCTCGACAGTAAGATTGGACCTGGTACTCACTGGGTATGTTATCGAATTGGTGATAGATACTGTGAATACTTTGACTCATTTGGTTTGATGATGCCAACAGAAGTACAGAAATACATGGCTACAAGTGGAAAACAACTTGAATACTCTGGAGATGAGATACAAGAAAGAGATTCAGTCTTTTGTGGATATTGGTGTTTGTACTATCTTCTTGAGAGACAAAAAGGCAGATCCATTCTTAATACAATACATAATGCTGAATTTGATCCAACAGACACAAGAGTCAATCACAGATTCATCATAGACTACTTTAAAAATATCTAACTTAATGGTATAATGGTAAAATCATATTGTGTGAAACAGAAGAAGCAGACTGAATGTGTACCAGGAAGCGAAACATACCAAAAGACTAAAAATGGAAGAACCATGATGAAATGCAAGTGTGCTGAATGTGGAATCACAAAGACTAAATTTGTCAGAAATCGGGGAAACTGAATAGCCCGTCTGAAGGGGCGGGCATACTAGATTCAGCCGCAGATATGGCGCTAACAGGATTCTTAGAACATGGAGTCCCTTATTTAGCGAAGAAGGGTGTTGAAATGGGTAGATATTATGCTTCTGAAGCAATGAGAAATCCAAAGCTGCAAAAGAAATTAATTGACAAAGGACTTTCCCTCGCAAAACCTGCAATCACAAAGGTTGGGTCAGAAGCTTTGAAACAACTCTCAACAAAAGTGAGACCAAATATTCGTTACAAAACAGATATCAAAGGATTAGATTATGGCGGTGCTATTGACATTCATAAGGTTATTGGCAAGCTTCCTAAACCGAAAAGTGGATGGACACCCGGAAAGTATAAATACATGGGACCTTATAATCCCCTCGATAAACAGTTAGAGTATGATAAAAACACAGGTGAGGTCTTGAAATGGAATGTACAACCTTATAACAAAGTGGATGAAATAGCAGCTTACCATGATATTTGTTATGATATGGGAAAAAATAAAGGTGAATGTGATAGAACAATGGTCGAGTCACTAGATCAAATACCATATGGTGAGATGCCAAAATGGGGTCAAACAGCTAGATTCTTAATTGACAAAAAACAGAAACTTGGTCTTGGTGTTTCAAAAAACGGAAAAAGCCGTCGAGTGAAGAAAACTGGCAAGAAAAACTAGCTGATGAATTACATGCACCCATAAAACGAAATTTCACTCGGCGGCGTGTGATTGTAAATAAAATTGATGAAATATGGGCAAGTGATCTAGTTGAAATGCAACAGTTCAGTAAATGGAATAAAGGTTATCGATATCTTCTCATGGTTATTGATGTCTTCAGCAAATATGGTTGGATTGTCCCATTGAAGGATAAGAAAGGTGAATCTGTCACTGAAGCATTCAAAACAATATTCAAGGAAGGCAGAAAACCACAGTATTTATGGGTCGACAAGGGAAAAGAGTTTTACAACAAACACTTGAAGGACTTGCTAGAGAAACATAGTGTACAGATGTACTCAACTGAGAATGAGGAGAAGTCATCAGTAGTTGAAAGATGGAATCGAACAATGAAGTCCAAAATGTGGAAGCAGTTCACTGTTCAAGGTAATACACAGTATTTAGACATGTTACCAAAATTAGTGAAACAGTATAATAATACCAAACATTCAAGCACAAAGATGACACCCGTTGAAGCATCTGATAAGAGGAATGAAGGAACTGTTTACTTCAATTTGTATGGTGATATGAAAACATTAAAACAGAAACCGAAATTCAAAATAGGTGATAAGGTTCGAATATCTAAGTATAAACGGAATGTGTTCGACAAGGGATATACACCAAATTGGACTGAAGAAGTGTTTACAGTTGATAAGATCCAGTACACTAATCCAATAACATACAAAATAAAGGATCTGAAAGGTGAAGATATTGAAGGGAGTTTTTATGAAGCTGAATTATTGAAAGCCAGACAGGATGTTTTCCGTATTGATAAAGTCATTCGCAGAGATTACAAGAAGAAACAAGCTTTGGTGAAGTGGAAGGGTTACAGTGACGAATTTGACAGTTGGATACCGTTCAAGGATTTAAAGAAAATTATCTAACATATATGTGAGTAGACCATACAGTATTACATACTGTCATTTGCTATTATGTAGCCAAGAATATTATTATTCCTGACTATATTTAAACACAGGTCGAAAATGAATTAAAAAAATAAATTACTATAATATACACTTGCAAAAATATTCCTACAATAATAAAGAATTGGATGTATCAATAGATTGTTATCTTGATGATAACAATGACATTTGGTTCAGAGGAAGAGACATAGCTATTATTCTCGACTATAAAAATCCACAAAAGGCAATCAAGGATCATGTTTTATCTGATGATAGAATCTTAAGAGACCACAAAATAAGCATAAATTCACGATGTAACAAAACGTTACCTCGTGCTGAGGCCACTGATTCACGATGTAACGAAACGTTACCTCGTGCTGAGACCATTGAAAAAACTTTCAAATGTTTTTTTATAAATGAATCAGGATTTTATTCACTAATACTGTCCTCTAAAAAACAGGAAGCAGTAAAATTCAAACATTGGGTTACATCAAAAGTATTACCATCAATCAGAAAACAGGGATATTACAGACAGTTCAATGATAGAAGTAATAACATGCTGATGATTGAAAGTGAAAATGATCTGCACTGCAAGATTGTATCATTCATCAGAAAAAAATATGAAGATGCTTTAATGGTGGCGGGATTAGGTGAAAATCAAATAAGCTCAAATATGAGAATCAGAAGTTATAACAAAGGATATATGGCTGGTCAGTGTGATTTAATGCTGTTGAATCCCACAAGAAAATACAATGCTCTTTGTCTTGAATTTAAAAGCCCAACAGGTGTGTATAAAGTGTCAGATAAACAGTCTAATATGAAGCTAATGTATGAGAAAAACAAATGCAAATACCTCATGAGCAATAGTTTTGAAGACTTGATTCATGAAATAACTAAACACTTAGAAGAAAGCAAATTATACTTATCAAGAAGGAAAGATTTAAAAGAAAATTAAATTGATATAAAAATAAAATATATAGATTATATATGGAGAATCAAAATGTCAAGAGAGGTCGGGGAAGGCCTAGAGTTCTCAGTGATGAGGAAAGAAAAAAACACAAGACTACCTATATGCTAAATAAAGAATGGTTCTGTAACATATGTAAGACAGGACGTAACTACACAATGGCAGGAAAATCTTGTCATATTAAAACAAAAAAACATCAAAAAAATATTCTTCAATAATTACAATTCAAAAGGATCCAGTAATTGGATCAATTGAATTCTCAACCATATTTAAACGCAGACGGAAATGTTTTAAAGAAATAATAACTATAGATATATTATAAATGGAAAAAATTATCGAAACTAGTAGTAATATGGACAAGAAAAGTCTTAAAAAATTGAGCAAATCTAAGCTAATCGAGTTGTTGTTGAAGCAGCAGAAAAAGCCTAAAGTTATTATAGTTGATGACACAAAACCTGTACCTAAACCAAGAACAAGACCAATTCCCGCCCCAAGGACGAAAAGACCAACTGTGAAAGAATTGGTTGATTATTTTGAGAGGAAAAGATTACCAGCACCACCAAAAGAATGGTTGGAAGAAATAGAACAATTGAAAAAGAGACCGATCCCAGCCCCCAGAACCAAACAGGTGATTCAGAGACCAACACCTACACCCAGGACTAAGATAGGGCAAACAGAGAAAGCTCTGAAAGGTTTCACAAAATCTTTTGAAATCAGTATAAAAAATAACAAAGACCCGCTTGCGCAACTGCAAAACACAAGAAAGGCTGTTGCATATAATATTATAAAATTGTTGAATGAAATTAAAGGTCTCAAATTTGTTGAAACACTTAAGGTAACATTTGCAAAAATGACTGACGGAGAAATAGAATACAAAACCGCATATTTCAACAGTGTAGCTCAAACAATTGTGAATAATCTGGAAGTAACTGAATCACTACAGTTGTCAAAAGACCAAATAATGAATAAGATTGCAGTTTGGGTATCTGAAGGTTCAGGTTGGACAATTGAATCTGTTGACAGCCATTATCTTAATGTTGTGAAATATGCGCCAATGAAGGGCTCCTCATACATTAAACTACCGAATGAACTCAGAAACAGTGCAAAGGGTTTGATTAACTTAAAAAATGAGGATAATGAATGCTTCCGATGGTGTCACATCAGACACCTGAACCCACAAGAGAAATACCCACAGAGGATTAAAAAAGTTGACAAAAAATACATTGAAAAATTGGATTATACAGGGATTGAATTCCCAGTTGCAATCAAGCATTACAACAAGATAGAGAAACAAAATGAGATCAACATCAATGTATTCGGTTATGAGGAGAAACAACCTTATCCAATTTTTGTTTCAAAAGAGAAATATGCAGACTGCTTGAATCTGCTTCTAATAACTGAAAATGAAAACAAGCATTATGTGCTGATCAAAGATTTCAATAAGTTTATGTACAATCAAACAAAGCACAAAGAAAGAAAACATTTTTGTATGCACTGTCTTCAATGCTTCAGCTCTGAAAGGGTGTTGAATGATCACAAGGACAACTGCATGCAAGTAAATGGCACACAGGCAATAAAAATGCCAAACAAAGATTACAACATACTGAAATTCAACAACTTTCATAAACAACAGCGGGTACCATTTGTTATATATGCTGACTTTGAGGCCATCACTGAAAAAATACACGGTTGCCAACCCAATAGTGATAAATCATACACTGAAGCCTATCAGAAGCATACTGACTGTGGCTACGGCTATAAAGTGGTTTGTTGTTATGATGATAAATACAGCAAACCAGCAGCAATATACAGGGGTGAAAAGGCTGTGTACAAATTTATGGAAGCTATGCTGGAGGAGGTCAAATAATGCAAGAATGTTGTGAAAAAAAATTTTAACAAACCATTGAAAATGACTAAAGATGATGAAGAGAAATTCCGAAAAGCCAAAGTTTGTCACATCTGTGATAAGAAATACACTGAAAAGGATATTAGAGTCCGAGATCATTGTCACATCACTGGTAAATACAGAGGTTCTACTCACCAAGATTGTAATCTGAAACTCAGAGTGAACCCAGAAGAAATAAAAATACCAGTCATATTTCACAATCTAAGAGGCTATGATAGTCATTTTATTATGCAGGAGATTGGAGCTATTGTTAAGAAGCACACTTACAAAAACAAGAAAGGTGAAGACTGCCAAATGAATATCAATGCTATCCCAAATAACATGGAGAAGTATATGGCTTTCATGCTTGGCAACCACTTGACCTTCATTGATAGTTTCCAGTTCATGAGCTCCAGTTTGGAAAAACTTGTAGGCAATCTACCTAGAGAAGCCTTAAAATACACCTCACAAGAGTTTAAGGGAAAGGATCTTAATCTGATGGCACAGAAAGGTGTTTATCCTTACGACTACATGGACAGTTTCGATCAATTCAATCAGAAGCTGCCCTCAAAAGATGAATTCTATAGCATACTGAGTGATACGCATATATCAGATGAAGACTACACACATGCTCAGACAGTGTGGGAAACATTCTCTTTGAAAAACATGGGTGATTATCATGACCTGTACCTTAAAACAGATGTACTCCTACTGGCTGATGTATTTGAAAACTTCAGAAAAACATGCCTTGAGTACTATAAACTGGACCCGTGTCACTATTTCACATCTCCCGGTTTATCTTGGGACGCCATGCTAAAAATGACTGACATAAAATTAGAATTGATGACTGATATTGATATGTTCCAGTTCATTGAAAAGGGTCTGCGCGGTGGTATCAGTTATATAGCCAACCGTTACGGTAAAGCAAATAATAAATACATGAAAGAGTATGACGAGAAGGCGCCCTCGAAGTACATCGTTTATCTTGATGCTAATAATTTGTATGGTTGGGCTATGAGTCAATATTTACCAACCGGTGGTTTCAAATGGTTGACACAAAAACAGATCAATAATTTAGACCTGGCTGTCTATAAAGAAGACAGCAACAAAGGTTTGATACTTGAAGTTGACCTCAGATACCCCCCAGAGTTACATGATCTTCACAATGACTATCCACTGGCACCGGAAAAGATTAAAGTGACTGGGGACATGCTATCAGATTATTGTAAAAACATAGCAAAGAAATACAATATATCAACTGGTCTGGTACATAAACTAATACCAACATTAAGCAACAAAGAAAAATACGTGCTCCATTATAGGAACCTCCAATTATATACTGATCTCGGTTTGAAAATAACTAAAATCCATCGAGTGTTAGAATTCAATCAGTCCGCGTGGCTTAGGCAATATATTGATTTCAATACTGAAAAACGTAAGAATGCTAAAAATGCCTTTGAGAAAGACTTTTTCAAGCTGATGAATAACAGTGTATTTGGCAAAACGATGGAAAACCTTAGAAAGCGAGTAGACGTCAGATTGGTGACTGATGAGGAGAAGCTATTGAAATTAGCTAGTAAACCCACTTATGTTAGCAGTAAAATCTTCAATGAAAATCTAGTATCTGTTCATAAGATAAAAGAAATACTTACTTTAAACCGGCCGGCATACGTGGGGATGTGTATTCTAGACCTTAGTAAGACACTGATGTACGATTTCCATTACAACTACATCAAAGAGAAATATGGAGATGAAGCAAAATTATTATTCACTGATACAGACAGTTTGACATATGAAATTGGAACCCATGACATCTATAGAAATTTCTGGAAGGATAAAAATAAATTTGATAACAGTGACTATCCTGAAAGCTCGCCATTCTCCGATAAGACCAATAAAAAAGTAATTGGTAAGATGAAAGATGAGACTGCTGGAGTCCCAATATGTGAATTCGTAGGACTGAGATCGAAGATGTATAGCTATATTAAAGATGATCAGAAAGGAGGGAAGACAGCAAAAGGTATTAGTAAGAATATTATTGAGAATAACATCAAACATGAAAATTATAAAGAGACACTATTTGATAATAAACAGATGCATCATAGAATGAAAACAATTAGAAGTCAGAACCATCAACTTGGAAGTTATGAGATAAATAAAGTATCACTCAGCTGCTTTGACGACAAGCGGTATATTCATGATAATGGCGTGACAAGCTTTGCTTATGGTCATTATGAAATCTAGCTGTTGACGTCACGCCATATGATTTTTGTGAGTTTTAAAATACTGCCCTCTTTGGGGGGTTTCCCTTTCGAATGAGTCATCAAACTACGTCAGATTTTTCGCTTTTTACACATGCGTATTATTTTTTATCTTTGTAAATTTCATTTATGTACCACAAGCATAAAAATGAAAATACAAACGAATATATAAGGGTTGTTTCACACAGATAAACAGTGGCTTGTATGCAGAGTATCTAACGATTGGAAAAAGCGGGGGCCTTTCGTTAGCGAAATGTATACAAGCCACCCCATGGAATAATGAAAAACCCCCGCCGTTATTCCATGGGTTGAAAAAATAAAAAAAATAATAAAAAATGAAAAATAAAAAAATGAAAAATAAAAAAAATGAAAAATAAATAAAAAATCACCCTTAGATGGTGTCGGATTGTTGGGTAGAGCTATAGTGAAAGCTTAGGCTTTGACAGAAGTGCCGGTTCAATCTCAAGCCGGAGGGTGAAAAAACAAATAATTGGCCCCAAGAGGGTCTGATAGGGCCAGAGCGGGTGGTGGTGGGAACATAAATGATAGTGCTCTGGTGGTGTGGTGGTGGGAATTCAAAAAAAAAAACAAAACAAAAAAAACCTCTCATGAGGGACGGGTGGTGATTCAAATTCCAAATTAAGTCCCTCATGAGAGGTTCTGGTGGCCACCAGTTTTGCTATTTTTTTCTGCAGCTATAGGCGATGACTCATTCCCTGTTTTCCGAGAATGTCACGCTTGGTGATTTTTCCGAGAATGTCACGCATTTTATGAAGTGTGCTGACCTTGGTTCCATCAGATTGAGTAACTATAGATTCCATCAAATTAAATAACTATATATTCCATCAGATTGAACAACTATATATTCCATCAAATTAAATAACTATATATTCCATCAAATTAAATAACTATATATTCCATCAAATTAAATAACTATATATTCCATCAAATTAAATAACTATATATTCCATCAAATTAAATAACTATATATTCCAGAATACGAGACCAGAAGGCAGTAGTAGTTTGGGGAAAACGAGATCAATTGATTTCGTACCCCCAAACACTATACTACTTTTTTAGCTTCAGCCGGAATGTTTGAGCGAGTGCTCATATCAACAATAAGAAAGATAATTTTCTAGTTTCGTAGAACATGCACATTGTTCCCTTTATGGGTATCCTTCCAAAAGAGATTTTAAAACAAAATTCAAGACATCGGTGACTATGTCAGTCATATACCCACAGAGAGGTTTTAATATGAAACTTCTTCGATTTTTGGCAGGGTAAGTAAGTGCGCATCAACTCTCAAATTAAAAGAAAAACAAAACATTCCAGAATCTTGCAATATTTATTGCAGAATACACAGAATAATCGCATCCAGGAAACCACGGCCAGTTGCAACCCTGAAAACAAAGGGTTACTGCGCATGGAAAACCTGCATCTAGAGTTCTGCAAGGGAAGGCTTGGGTACGACTGGCAGAAGAAATGGCAACAGGTTAGTGTTGCTATCTTACCTAGGCGAGAGAGTGTCAACGATCTCCGGGGGTTAAAGGGGTGAGGGAGGATGAACGGACAAGTTGGAGAAAGAACTGTTGAGCAAGAGAAGTACAGGGCTGGATCGGGATGAATTAGAGCGAGGCCAAACTGAACAGCACATGATAAAGCGTGTATTGCTCGGTAGATAGTCTTACTATGCGTGTTCTGTCGTAAAGAGCGGAAGAATTGTTGCCATCCAAACTTTGAGTTTCCCTTCTAGGAATAAAGGATATAAAACGATTCTATTTTGTTAAATTTTCATCCCACGACTGGTGAGAAGAAACACATCGGAGCTGAACCGCAAAACCTTCAAAATGAATTGGAGAACAAAAAGAGGGAGGAAATGAAGAAAGAGATGGAAGTTACTTTTATGTATTTCAATTTTGGAGTAATTATTTACCTTCAAAATAATCAGGAAGCTTCATTCTATTTTATTTTAGGAAAAAGCTGCCAAGATATTAAGAGGCGTGGCCAATCACAGGGTGATGGTGTGTACTGGTTGGACCCGGATGGAGGAAGCCATTCAAATGCATTCCAGGCATACTGTGATATGACAAGGATACTTCACAAATTAATGTGATCAAGTAAGCTGAAGCCACTCAAAAGGCACTAAGGCCACATGGTAGCGGGCATTACCCCTTAAATCTACCAAAGCAAAGATTGAGCCCAAGCATTAGCAGCCATGGACAGCTGTTTCGGCCTTCTTAGGCCTCATCAGCATGGCATAGCTAATGCTCAGGCTCAAGTACCCACATATCAATAAAACAAGCAATGAAAACGTAAAGCTTGTGGGATGTGGCTGGAGTGACAAGGATACTTCACAAATTAATGTGATCAAGTAAGCTGAAGCCACTCAAAAGGCACTAAGGCCACATGGTAGCGGGCATTACCCCTTAAATCTACCAAAGCAAAGATTGAGCCCAAGCATTAGCAGCCATGGACAGCTGTTTCGGCCTTCTTAGGCCTCATCAGCATGGCATAGCTAATGCTCAGGCTCAAGTACCCACATATCAATAAAACAAGCAATGAAAACGTAAAGCTTGTGGGATGTGGCTGGAGTGACAAGGATACTTCACAAATTAATGTGATCAAGTAAGCTGAAGCCACTCAAAAGGCACTAAGGCCACATGGTAGCGGGCATTACCCCTTAAATCTACCAAAGCAAAGATTGAGCCCAAGCATTAGCAGCCATGGACAGCTGTTTCGGCCTTCTTAGGCCTCATCAGCATGGCATAGCTAATGCTCAGGCTCAAGTACCCACATATCAATAAAACAAGCAATGAAAACGTAAAGCTTGTGGGATGTGGCTGGAGTGACAAGGATACTTCACAAATTAATGTGATCAAGTAAGCTGAAGCCACTCAAAAGGCACTAAGGCCACATGGTAGCGGGCATTACCCCTTAAATCTACCAAAGCAAAGATTGAGCCCAAGCATTAGCAGCCATGGAATGCTGTTTCGGCCTTCTTAGGCCTCATCAGCATGGCATAGCTAATGCTCAGGCTCAAGTACCCACATATCAATAAAACAAGCAATGAAAACGTAAAGCTTGTGGGATGTGGCTGGAGTGACAAGGATACTTCACAAATTAATGTGATCAAGTAAGCTGAAGCCACTCAAAAGGCACTAAGGCCACATGGTAGCGGGCATTACCCCTGTCCATGGCTGCTGTCCATGGCTGCTAATGCTTGGGCTCAATCTTTGCTTTGGTAGATTTAAGGGGTAATGCCCGCTACCATGTGGCCTTAGTGCCTTTTGAGTGGCTTCAGCTTACTTGATCACATTAATTTGTGAAGTATCCTTGTCACTCCAGCCACATCCCACAAGCTTTACGTTTTCATTGCTTGTTTTATTGATATGTGGGTACTTGAGCCTGAGCATTAGCTATGCCATGCTGATGAGGCCTAAGAAGGCCGAAACAGCTGTCCATGGCTGCTAATGCTTGGGCTCAATCTTTGCTTTGGTAGATTTAAGGGGTAATGCCCGCTACCATGTGGCCTTAGTGCCTTTTGAGTGGCTTCAGCTTACTTGATCACATTAATTTGTGAAGTATCCTTGTCACTCCAGCCACATCCCACAAGCTTTACGTTTTCATTGCTTGTTTTATTGATATGTGGGTACTTGAGCCTGAGCATTAGCTATGCCATGCTGATGAGGCCTAAGAAGGCCGAAACAGCTGTCCATGGCTGCTAATGCTTGGGCTCAATCTTTGCTTTGGTAGATTTAAGGGGTAATGCCCGCTACCATGTGGCCTTAGTGCCTTTTGAGTGGCTTCAGCTTACTTGATCACATTAATTTGTGAAGTATCCTTGTCACTCCAGCCACATCCCACAAGCTTTACGTTTTCAATACTGTGATATGACGTCATACAATGGTGGATGGACCATGTGTTACACTACTGATGAATACGCAAAACCCAGGACTGAAGTCACATACAATCCCAGCCTACCTTTTGGGACTGATGGGTACAGGACCAACTGCAACGACATTCCAGTGAGTTGATTAGTTATTTTTAATGGAAAATCCATAGATCAAGTCATAGCTAGTGTGAACCCGATCTCGCCATTAGTGTTAACCCAAACATATTGTTATTCAAGAATAAGTGAACAACTTCGGATAAGATTTCGACGTGGCCTGAACATGGATTAATTACGCTTGACGTTGAACTAAGCGCCAAGGGTGCCCAAAATATTTGTTATTATTTCAAGTGTCACCATATTAACGTTTTTCGTTTTATCAGTTTACCGAGGTCATCTTTATTGATCACCAAAGCGGAAACAAAGCTTACTTCAAACGAAAATCCAAGCTTCCCATTACTGCCGCAGCTAACTATGGGAAGAGAGGAAGTGCTTACGGATTGTGGGACGGTATGGGAGCTATGAGCAGCGCTTACTCCTACCAGCTGTTGATCTGTGATCATTCGTTCTATACCGGCTTCTTCGTCTCCGGTTACACTAATTGTTACAAGTATTGTAACAACTGGTGCGGCGATACCAAGTCGCCATACTTCCGTACAGCGTCCACCCATCGACATTACAAAGGCGTGGCCTTCAACACCAACGGGCACTATCCTCACAAGCCAAAAAACAGGCTGATTAGTGTTGGTCTGCGCTAGTGGTTTTGCAACCATATTCTGCTGCAATCCGGCACCAGTATTAGCTTTGTGCGGAACGAAGATATTGTCGTAAGCTCAAAACATAACCGTGGGAGCTGTAACTCATTTAGCGAAATAGGTGTTGGGTAAATAAAAACAATCAAAACGCGATTCAATGTTCTGTCCACTGGTCCTGCTTCTACTGTAGCACCAAAGGCCCCCTCTCATTTAATTTTAGTCTCTTCTTTAACCGGATCAATACCGTCAATAAACAACGATATTGGAGATATATATGTCCACGATTTAAAGAAAGATTACAAAACTTACAATTTTTGCTATAAGGCTACGAAAATAACGAAAAAGACGAATTAAATATTCGCTAAGATAGAAATAGCCCAGAATGAGGGGTATCAAGAATATTGATGAAAACAACAAAAACGTGGATACAACGTAAAGTGTACAAGAAAATCGATATCATCATCGCCTATTTTCGTTTTTAAATTTCCCGTGCGCGGCCATTTTGGATTTGATGACGTGTAATGGTTGCCCTATTGTTTAACTCAAAGGATTTTCTGCTTCATTTGCTTCCTAACAATAGCTGGAACCACGATTAGTGGGGGATAATTCAGTAAAGTTCACTTAAAGAAAAAAGTGCATTTTCTCGCCAGTTTGAGGATAGTTTGTTTGAGGGTTTGCATTCTGTTTCGAAACTTAACTGACTTCTTGTGAGAGGTTTCTTTGGGTAAAAGCTTTAGGGTAACCTTTATTTACAAGGTGTGTGTATTTTCTTTTCAAATGGTGTTTTAGAAGAGTTTGTCCTCAGAAGTCTTAAAGGGAATCTCCACCCTTACAAAAACTCACGCTAAATTTTTGGCAATAATTACTAGCTTCCACTTAAAAGTGTACAAAAGCATGAATATCATCAGCACCTATTTTCCCTTTTAAATTTCCCGGGCGCCGCCATTTTGGATTTGATGACACGTGATGGTTACCCTATTGTTTAACACAAAGGATTTTCTGCTTCATTTGCTTCCTGACAATAGCTGGAACCACGTCATCAAATCCAAAATGGCCTTGCCCGGGAAATTTAAAAGCGAAAATAGGCGATAATGATATCGATCTTTTTTGTACAGAGAAACACATTTGTTTTGCTGCAGCTTTTCTGGAATAGACCTTGTCGATTTTGTTTATTCCAATGTAGACGACGTGATCTTCCTAAGGGAATTTGCATTTTGTCTTTTCTTAAATTATGCGTACATATGCACGTGAAGTTTCAAAGAAACAGTTCTCTAGGGTAACATCACTTGGTTTACAATGGGAAAACAAAATCTACAAGCTAAAAAGGTCTATTGCATTGCAGAAGGTCATACTAAAATGGGTCTGAGTTCAGTCAAAAGTTTAATTTTAAGTTTTAACACATGTTTTGGAGTGGATTTTTGTAAAATTTAGCTGGAAACTTTCCGGCGCTCTATTTCACAGGCCCCCTTCACAGTTTCCCGTTTGCAATCATACCATTCATGCTATTGTTGCGGCCTAGAAGCAAAAAATATATCTGTCGACTTTTCCTGTAAACAATGATTCAATTTGCTCCCGTCACAACTCTGAAGCATTGCCAGTGCGCACAATGGAAGGATTGTTTGGATAGAAACTGAAGCTCAAGAAGCCACTACTTTAGATAGTTTTTACTCCGCTATTGTACATTAGTAATTTCTTAACTTAGTTTAGCACTTATTATAGGATTTTTTTAACAATGTCTGTAATTTAGTCTTAGCTTTTAAGTTTTAGGTTTAATGCGCACGGCTCTTTGGAAGACCACTTTTTAGTGATAAGGATCCCGTGGATAAATAAAGTTTATTATTATTATTATTATTATTATTATTATTATTATTATTATTGTTATTATTAAAGCCCCATTTACACTACAGAAAAAATGGGTCCGGACCCCAAAAAACTTTGGTACGGACCAGATATTTTTGCCGTCAGGGGTAAACCTTCCGTACCATGTTTGCAAGAAATGGATCCGGACTCGCTTTTTTCTGGTTTTGGGGCCATAGGCGCCTATGGCCCCAAAACCGAAAAAAAAAAAAAAAAAAGATTCCGGACCCCTTTAATTTGCTCTTCGAAAGTGATTAAAAAATTGGTCCGTACCAATTTTTTTTTAGTTCGGACTCATTTTTTTCTGTAGTGTAAATGGGGCTGAAAATTCAAATGGAAACTCGGAAAAGAAAACATATTAATTTCTCTTTTAAAAGTTTCCTCTTTTTTTCTAAAGGCTTTCTGGAAACGGGGCTTTGGAAAACGGGACGAAGGAACGGATAAAGCGGTTTATCGATTTAGTTAATAAGAGATACGTGGTAGAAATACAGCAAATTTATTCGTGCCTGTGATATTTGTTCGGCAAAAGCTACACCCGTTCCGCGTGAGGGCTTATGGACCGATCCAATCGAAACTTCAACATAAACATTCAACATTTCAACATGAAATTCTGCCGATGCCTAAACCCCAGCAATATAATTTACGTCGCAAGTTTTGCCTCCGCCCAGAGATTAACACCGAACGTTTCATGAACACATTTGTAAATAGACTCATTTTTGAACACAAGCTGTTATAAATACATAATTTAATTTTAGCCATAGTATGTTATTGTAATTTTCATTACACAGTTCTCGTTTATGCAACATAGGATATGTATCTTTTATCTTATGGTTTATTAAAAAAAAAAAAACACTTAAAAAAACATCCCCCACCCCCCCACCCCGGGCATTTGACTATTTTCTGTGCCTGGGGAGTGGGGAATTTGACGGGCAAGGCCTTCCCGGGGGTGGAGAATTTGCCCTTTACCTTGGCTGGTTGGGGAAAATTGAACCGGAAGTGCCAGGTTTGAACACAGGTAGCCCAAGCTCACGATAAGAGACATACGCCACGAACCAGGGGCACCCAACGAGCCAAATCAACCAAAAGCTGTAGAAAGGCATTTTTAAGTTCCTTATGGCGTTTGAAGTCTGTTTAAGGCGATGTTTTAATAAGCTAGAAGAAGTTCATCTGTTCGGATTCCCTAGCTGAAATTTTAATTGCCCGAAAATGTCAGGGAACAAAATCTTCCTTTGAGAAAATGCAAGCTGAAATTAACTTTCCACGAACTTTCTAGGGAACTATTTTCTTTCCGAAGATGCTAGCTGACCTTTTTGACTGCCAAAAACAGCAATTACGACCTTTCCGAAAACGTCAGGGTCTATGATTTCCCAAATTCGAATCTTTTAGGCCACATTTTAGTTACGAAAATCCGAGTGCACTCTTTAATCGACGCCGAAAGCGCAAGGCGAATTACCCTCCACCGAACAGATATCTACCGAAACTTGTCGTTGGGTGCCCCTGACGAACGTGACTCTAGCGTATGGGCGTTTAAGGTGGTGTTGTGTTACAACGGTTTGAATTTGAATTACAAAGGTAATTGTATTAACAGAGATTTCAAGCTCACGATACAACTTTTTAAAGACATGTTTCGGCATGACTCATGCCATCATCAGTTTAATGTGTTGTTTCTTTTTTGGGCCCCTGTATCTCTAACAAACATACCACACACTCGTTCTCGTTTGTCAATGAATTCACTAATATTCAATCCCAGAACAAATTTTTGATCTCGTTTGACGTTGAAAGCCTTTTCACTAATATCCCGCTTAGTGAGACAATCGACCTCGCCGTAGAGACCATTTTTAAGCACAACCCTCAGTTTCCTATTAACAAGGCTAACCTTAAAGAATTGTTTACATTTGCTACTTCACAAACCCATTTCCTGTTTAATGGATCCTTTTATGATCAATGTGATGGAGTTGCCAAGGCAGAACCCTTGGCACCTCTTCTCGCAAATTTATTTATGGGGTATCATGACTCTAGACATCCTAAGGGTCGGTACATTTCACTGACCCCCAGTCCATGGACTACCATGATGGACTACCGAAATGGACTACCTATATGGACTGCTAAATGGACTACCTATATGGACTGCTAAATGGACTACCTATATGGACTGCTAAATGGACTACCAAAAATGGACTACCCTTAATTACCTACCTTGAAAAAAAAAAAAAAAGTAAAGTTTGGTTGTTTTCATCGATTGATCGTGATCTCCACCATCTTGTTATTTTTTAAATGCTGCTTGTCAGCTGTTCTGCAGGCGTATTCATTCCTCTCGTGTGATGGCTGACACGCTGGATGGTCAGTACAAATTTGAATTTATAACCGTTTGTTATAAATAGGGTAGGGAAAATCACAGATATTTTGGTCTTTAAGTGCCCCTAACACCGAAATATTTTTTTTTCGCTAAATTTAATCTTTACACCTATTCAAAACACAATGCGCCATTAATTTTTTTTTAACCAAATATCGACTTTTTACAGGCTGTAAAAGTTACGACATCTAGCCGTCATCTGTCACACGATCAAGCTAGTAAGGAGCGTGGGTCTTTTCCCCAGTTAAAGTCACAAACTGATCATCGCGCTAAGTCTTTGTAAACATGCATAAATAATAGTCAACTGGGGAATAGACCCACGCCCCAGCTGACTTGGTCGTGTACCAAATGATGCACAGTTTATCGTAAGCCCCATAAAAAACTCTGAAGGCTGAAAATAAATTCTACATGTTTTTGGAATATGTACAAAGTACTATAATAGCGGGAAAAAATAACTGGGGCTAGGTGCACTTTAAATAAGGTAAGGCTTTTGGGAAGCAGGCTGCACCCCCACCCAATTTTTCAGGGAGTACCCCCCCTGGGCCTGGTCATGCGATCTGTTTTTGAGTTGTATCTTCTTCTGTCACTTACCATTTTGAGCATCATGACAGCCAGGTAAGGAATCACCTGGAAGATTATAAATCAAATTTTTACTCCAGCTGCAGCCTGTCAGCCATCATGCACGACGAGTGAATGCGCCTGCAGAAAAGCTGACCAGCAGCATTTAAAAAATAACAAGATGGTGGAGATCACGATCAATCGATGAAAACAACCAAACTTTACTTTTTTTTTTTTTCAAGGTAGGTAATTAAGGGTAGTCCATTTTTGGTAGTCCATTTAGCAGTCCATATAGGTAGTCCATTTAGCAGTCCATATAGGTAGTCCATTTAGCAGTCCATATAGGTAGTCCATTTCGGTAGTCCATCATGGTAGTCCATGGACTGGGGGTCAGTGAAATGTACCGACCCACATCCTAACATTAGGTTTACTCATGAAACTCAACTCAACTCAATGGGAAACTTCCCTTTCTGGATGTTCTTGTGGATAACTCGGGGCTTCTTGTATCACTTCAATATATCACAAGAGCACTTACACTGAGCTTCTTACTAATTTCCTTAGTTTTACTTGCTTTAGGTATAAGGTTGGTCTGATTTACACTTTGGTTGACTGGATTTTTAAAATCAACAACACCACCACTGGGCGGGAAAAAGATCTTCAACAACTATCTATAACCAGTTGGTAGACAGCGACCAGTTGGCGACGGGCAAACCAATTTGCTCCCGTGGTCAACGGGTCGCTGTCTACCCCAGCCGGGTTTACTTTTGTTACCCAGCGTGCTGTTCCAAAATTCAGTGTGTCCATGGCGTTCTGGCCGAGCACTTGCGAAAGTTCAGCAGCGCAGCTGACTTTGTAGCGAAGGCGATGGGGCCGCAATCGACCCGGAATTTCACTGAGAGGAAAGTTTAACATCTGTTCTTTGATTCTATGGAAGAACTGGAACAGCAAGGCTGATTTCAGTGGGTTTTTTGGGCTTCGAGCGGCGGGCATTCCGGAAATCAATGTTCTGCCTTGCGATTCTCTCAGCAGTGGAAACTCCGATAATCACTAACTCTCCGAAATGGCTTCAAATCGGCCTGAGAAGCTGGCAAATGACAAAGGATACAACAAGGCAACAAAGTAAGTCAACTTTATTTCAAACAACAATAATTTCTACTATTAAAAACAAATCCATAGTCTTCCCATGCAATTACCTTTGTAACCGTTGTAACACAACACCACCTTATACGCCGATACACTAGAGTCACGTCAACCTCGTTCCCAGGGTTCTCTCCTACTCGTCCCCCGGAGCGAGAGTGTACTTTGTTTTGATTGCCGATAAGCTACGCTCGCCAGTGGACTAAGTAAAGCCAAATTCTCCACTTATCTACCCCTTCCTCACACCGCTTATTTGTAATCTGCTGAAATCTGGAAGACACGTGACCAGCCCAAACCAGGGTCTCTCTCTCTCTCGCTCCGGGGGACGAGTAGGAGAGAACCCTGGGAACGAAGTTGGAGTCACGTTCGTGGCGTATGTCTCTTATCCTGAGCTTGGGCTGCCTGTGGTTTGAAATGGCTTCTTTTTTTTCGGGCGTCGAAGTCGTTAACAGCTATAAACACGTGTTTGAGAGATAGCATTTTTGAGAAATTGGCTTACAAAAAAGGTCTTTAAAGTTGAAGTATTTTTGAAGGTATGTATGAAAAGTAGAGAGTGCTTAAATGTTAATGATTTTTATATATTGTATACAGACGATGTAGATTTTTTATACAATGAGTCGTCTGTAGATTTTTTATACAATGAGTCAAGCTGCGGCTTTGTCCCACAGTGAACATTGAAAGAAAAAAACACTGTCGAATGAAAAGCCGCTTTGGCTTAAACTGAAGAATATCTTGCCACCCCAACAACATTCTACGTAGCCGGCTAACTAATTAATGTGTATTTCTAGTTCTTTAAACGTCAATTTTTGGCCGTATTTATACTAGAGATGACCTTAGCGGGTAGACGACTTTACGCGTTAAGGTCATCGATCAGATGCCCTTAATTTCAGATGGCTAAGTCGTCGGACGGCAAGGTCGTCTCCCCTTTTTCTAGAATTTATACTAGACGACCTTAGCCGCTTTGGTGCGCTAAGGTCGTCTACCCGCTAAGGTCATCTCTAGTATAAATACGGCCAATGTAGATTTTTCACACAATGAGTCAAGCTGCGGCTTTGTCCCGCGTTTGTGTCTGCAGGGATTTTTAAAATAGCCATAAAACAGAAGTGAACAGTGAAAGGAAAAAAAAAAAACACTGTCGAATGAAAACCGCCGCTTTGGCTTAACTGCAGAATACCCTGCCACTCGAACAGTCTACGTAGCCGGCTAGTTCATCAATATGTATTTCTAGTTCTTAAAGCGTACCGCGTACCGCTTACCGCGTAGACAGCTTTCCATTTTGTTCTTTAGAAGGGGTATTTGACAGACAAATCCGACGATAAGGTGGGGCATTTGAACACCATTTTGGCCCGAGGGGGCGGGAATTTGAACGATCCAATCTTCAGGAGTTCAAATGCCCTGGGTTTGCCCGGGGGCGGGGGGATGTTGAAGTTTCGAATTGATCGGCGTATTACAACACAAAAATTGTCGTGAATGTATGCTCCGATTACTGAATTCATTTTAAAATATTTTTAGGTATTTGTAATTTAATATTTTGACTTTTTAATCTTATTCATTGTCATGCGTTTTATAGATGAGCCTCTGGCTTGCTCGTTGATTGATCGAACGACTGCACGAAGATTATTGCATGTTTACTTTATATACCAGCCATATAATGTATGAGTCAATTCCAAAAGCGCCCATCCCTCCCGGGCATTCCCCGGGTATTTGATCCGAAATTTGTCCCGCACGGTGGGGCATTTGACTTTCGGCTAAACATTGGTCGGCGGTCGCCACGAGAGCCGCTTCGCTCCCTTCACTTCAAGATTCCGCATCTAGGTTTTCCCTTCTTTACTAAATATACAGTTGATATGCCTTTATTCAAACCTTGGAGTGCCGACAAAAGACATCGGAAAAGAGTTTTGGCGCACAATTTTTCGGATTTGATCTGAAAATGGTAAGCGATTTTAGAATAAAATATTCATTATGAGCGCGGAGCGTGCCAAAATGCTTCATGCAACGAGTGATTTGCTGTAGATTTACACTTGATTTTCCCTTTTTGAGGCCCTGTCAGTGGGGCATTTGATCGTCTAAACTGGAAACACAGCGGGGCATTTGATCAAAAATTTTCAAAAAAGTCAAATGCCCGGTGTTTGCCTCGGGGGGGGGGGGGGGGGGGGGGATGGGCGCTTTTGGAATTGACTGATACATAAAGCGTGCAAGTAGAACCTCCGGCCAAAAAGCGACCGGGAGAAGAACAATGTCCTCCGATCGTCTTAATGTTCTATCAGTTCTCGACTTAATTTGCGCGTATGCTTTTCTTATTTCGATAAAAATAAAAAGCACTAACGATTGATGTTTACACTTGCGATTGGTATTTTTGGCACAAACAGCTCTCAATAATTATGCACATATCTTTTGTATGTCTGTGAATAAGACAAATCGCTCGTTTGAAAAGTGCGCTAGGGAAGGAAGAAAATTTTCTATCCACTTTGCCCATCTCTCCAATGATTTTGCTTCGGTCTACTTTTGTGACTTATCGATGGTTCTTTTAATTAAGTTAATTCAAGGTTGTTAATTCAGTGTGGTTTAGGCCCAGTTCAGACGCCGTACTTCAGCCGACCCGAATCGAATTCAACGTTAGGCCGACCTAAATTAATTAATCCTGGCTGAATTGATGAGACGCCGAACTTTATTCTGCCGAAACACGAAGTACACATGTCGCCTTTGTTGAGTTTGGCCCGCCAAGCCGCCAATTTTTCTTCTGCAACGCTCCTTTGCGCTTGCTCTCACGTGAAAACAGCATGAAAAATACATTAAAATGATTTATGCATTTGATTCGGTTCATGTGAAGTACAGCGTCTGAATCAAAGCCGGTCTACAGCCGCTCTTCCCGGCTGAGCCAGGCGGGATTAATTGCTCAGCCGATCTAAATTAAATCAGCCGTTCCGAATTGATTCAGACGCCGTACTTCACATGAACTTAATTCGTTGAATTCGATTCGGCTCGGCTGAAGTACGGCGTCTCAACCGGGCCTTAATTATGTTTACATTTCGAGCACGTGCATTTTGAAACATGTATACCAAACTTGTTGAGGCCTCAGTATGTGAGATACACAGCTGAGTCATATAAATCATGGTACAGAAGCAAGTTGAAATCAATTGGGTTTGATGATCGACTCGAGGCCATAACAGAAAAGAGTTGAAGCTTTTCACCTTGATTTCTTTTCAGATTGCGACTATATATTACCTCGGTGTTGTCTGACAACTACTCAAATTTTGTCCATTAGTCCCAAGTGCCAAAATTTTTCTAAAACAACACTGGGTTATCCAGTTTGCTCAACCAAAGAATGCTTATCATAAAATTATCTTTCGTTTTTTTCGTGGGAGCTTTGATTCTTAAGTAAGTATGAATATTGTTTCTCCTTCTAATTTTTCCTCTCATTATTCATGATATTCACACTAAAAAAAAAGACTTTCCAAGGCCTTGATAGAAAATTTAACCTTGGGTACCATGTGTCTTGAAATGCTTCAATGCTGGTTTCTCTCATGTGACTAATATGATTTTCAGAGTTGATAGCGAGATTGCATTCTCTCCCGAATATTGGATATTTTAAGCGCATCTTCAGTCTTTGAAAGTTTAATTGTGAACCTTCTAAAGAAATTAATGCCTCGCTGGACGATCACTTTGCAACAATAAGTTTCTTTCTAGGCTACATGGCAAACCGCTACCCCGTAATAACCTAACCAGCCACTTCCAGACACATTAAATAACTTTTTTTTTTCCGGCATTATTCATGACAGGATATTCGTGTGCAGGAAACTACCGCCAGCTGTAACAATGGCAACAAGGGCTTACTGCGCATTGCAAATAAGCATTTAGAGTTCTGTAACGGAAGGACCTGGGTACGACTATCGGAGGAAAGGGTGACAGGTAAGTGCCACTAAAAAAACATAAATATTCCGTTCATTATAAAAGCTTACACGATGACCCATCTCTGTGAATGATATCGTGTTGCAAAATGCATGAAAATAGCAGTGCCTTACAACAATCACAGCAAAATCAGTGACCGAAACTAATCCAAACCAAAGCTTGAAGTTGATTTTACTATGGAAAAAATCGAGATGCAAACTAAAAAAGAAAACCAGAATGTAAGTCATGGCAAATTCTCATGGTAACTTTCATCAACCAAAACAAAAAAAACCCATGTCTCTTAAAATATATATCATATAATTATATTATATTATATTATATTATATTATATTAATGTAAATAAAAGACCCCATTTAAACCAGCCTTTGCTGAACTGGGAACATCCTGGCGAAATATTTGTTCAAATAAATAAATAAATAAATAAAACAAATTGAAAAGGCCAGGGTAGCTAGTAAACTCGGATCAATTTTGTCAAATTTTGACAAGTACTGGAGATCTCACCACAACAGAAATTTTGTTGCTGGGGAGACTGATTGCAAGCTTTTAGTTTGCCATATTTCCGCGGTTTTGATATAACATCTTGACTGAAGTATATTCAGGGTACATGACAAAAACGATTTTCAAAAGTATTCTACTTCATTTTCAGGAAAAAATTGCCAAGATATCAAGAGGCGTGGTCAGTCTCGGGGTGACGGTATGTACTGGTTGGACCCGGATGGAGGAAGCCATTCAAATGCGTTCCTAGCCTACTGTGACATGACGTCATACAATGGAGGATGGGCCATGTGTTACACTACTGATGAATACGCAAAACCAAAGACTGAAGTCACATACAATCCCAGCCTACCTTATGGAACTGATGGGTACAGGACAAACTGCAACAACATTCCAGTGAGTTGATTAGTTATTTTAAATGGAAAACCCATAGATCAAGTCATAGCTAGTGTGAACCCGATCTCGCCATTAGTGTCAACCCAAACATATTGTTATTCAAGAATAAGTGAACAACTTCGGATAAGATTTCGACGTGGCCTGAACATGGATTAATTACGCTTTACGTTGAACCAAGCGCCAAGGGTGCCCAAAATATTTGTTATTATTTCAAGTGTCACCATATTAACGTTTTTTGTTTAAATCAGTTTACAGAGGTCATCTTTATTGATCACCAAAGCGGAAACAAAGCTTACTTCAAACGAAAGTCCAAGCTTCCCATTACTGCCGCAGCTAACTATGGGAAGAGAGGAAGTGCTTACGGATTGTGGGATGGTTTTGGATCCATGAGCAGCGCTTACTCCTACCAGCTGTTGATCTGTGATCATTCGTTCTACAGCGGCTTCCTCGTCTCCGGTTACACTAATTGTTACAAATATTGTAACCACTGGTGCAGCGATACCAAGTCGCCATACTTCCGTTACAGCGGCCACCAATTCCGCGTACAAAGGCGTGGCCTTCAACACCAACGGGCACTATCCTCACAAGCTAAAAAAAAGGCTGATTAGTGTTGGTCTGCGCTAGTGATTTTGCAACTATATTCTGCTGCAATCACCAGTATTAGCTTTGTGCGGAACGAAAATATTGCCGTAAGCTCAAAACATAAGCGTGGGAGCTGTAACTCATTTAGCGAAATAGGTGTTGGGTAAATAAAAACAATCAAAACGCGATTCAATGTGCTGTCCACTGGTCCTGCTTCTACTGTAGTACCAAAGGCCCCCTCTCATTTAATTTTAGTCTCTTCTTTAACCGGATCAATACCGTCAATAAACAACGATATTGGAGATATATATGTCCACGATTTAAAGCAAATGTGAAGATTACAAAACTTACAATTTTTGCTATAAGGCTACGAAAATAACAAAAACGACGAATTAAATATTCGCTAAGATAGAAATAGCCCAGAATGAGAGGTATCAAGAATCTTGATGAAAACAACAAAAACGTGGATACAACATTTAAGTGTACAAAAAAATAAATATATTCATCGCTTCCTTGCGCTTTTAAATTTCCGGGGTGCGGCCATTTTGAATTTGATGACGTGTAATGATTGCCCTATAGGTGGTTTTCAGCCAATCTCTGGAGACACAGATAACAATGGTGAAACGAGCAAATGCTGGAGGACAAACAAAAGGAGCTAATGAGAGATCTATTGTTTACGTCCTCCAACATGGCGGCGATGACGCAACGTGAAAACCACCTATTGTTTAACACAAAGGATTTTCTGCTTCGTTTGCTTCCTAACAATAGCTGGAACCACGATTAGTGGGGGATGATTCAGTAAAGTTTACATAAAGAAAAAAGTGCATTTTCTCGCCAGTTTGAGGATAGTTTGTTTGAGGGTTTGCATTCTGTTTCGAAACTTAACTGACTTCTTGTGAGAGTTTTCTTTGGGTAAAAGCCTTAGGGTAACCTTTATTTACAAGGTGTGTGTATTTTCTTTTCAAATGGTGTTTTAGAAGAGTTTGTCCTCAGAAGTCTTAAAGGGAATCTCCACCCTTACAAAAACTCACGCTAAATTATTGGAAATAATTACTACCTTCCAAATTTTGTTTTGAAACGTGGATATCACATTTAAGTGTACAAAAAAATCGATATCATTATCGCCTATTTTCGCTTTCAAATTTTCCGGGCGAGGCCATTTTGGATTTTGATGCCGTGTAATGGTTGCCCTATTGTTTAACACAAAGGATTTTCTGCTTCATTTGCTTCCTGACAATAGCTGGAACCACGTCATCAAATCCAAAATGGCCTTGCCCGGGAAATTTAAAAGCGAAAATAGGCGATAATGATATCGATCTTTTTTGTACAGAGAAACACATTTGTTTTGCTGCAGCTTTTCTGGAATAGACCTTGTCGATTTTGTTTATTCCAATGTAGACGACGTGACCTTCCTAAGGGAATTTGCATTTTGTCTTTTCTTAAATTATGCGTACATATGCACGTGAAGTTTCAAAGAAACAGTTCTCTAGGGTAACATCACTTGGTTTACAATGGGAAAACAAAATCTACAAGCTAAAAAGGTCTATTGCATTGCAGAAGGTTATACTAAAATGGGTCTGAGTTCAGTCAAAAGTTTAATTTTAAGTTTTAACACATGTTTTGGAGTGGATTTTTGTAAAATTTAGCTGGAAACTTTCCGGCGCTCTATTTCACAGGCCCCTTTCACATTTTCCCGTTTGCAAGCATACCATTCATGCTATTGTTGTGGCCTAGAAGCAAAAAATATATCTGTCGACTTTTCCTGTAAACAATGATTCAATTTGCTCCCGTCACAACTCTGAAGCATTGCCAGTGCGCACAATGGAAGGATTGTTTGGATAGAAACTGAAGCTCAAGAAGCCACTACTTTAGATAGTTTTTACTCCGCTATTGTACATTAGTAATTTCTTAACTTAGTTTAGCACTTATTATAGGATTTTTTTTTAACAATGTCTGTAGTTTAGTCTTAGCTTTTAAGTTTTAGGTTTAATGCGCACGGCTCTTTGGAAGACCACTTTTTAGTGATAAGGATCCCGTGGATAAATAAAGTTTATTATTATTATTATTGTTATTATTAAAGCCCCATTTACACTACAGAAAAAATGGGTCCGGACCCCAAAAAACTTTGGTACGGACCAGATATTTTTGCCGTCAGGGGTAAACCTTCCGTACCATGTTTGCAAGAAATGGATCCGGACTCGCTTTTTTCTGGTTTTGGGGCCATAGGCGCCTATGGCCCCAAAACCGAAAAAAAAAAAAAAAAAAAAAAAAACGATTCCGGACCCCTTTAATTTGCTCTTCGAAAGTGATTAAAAAATTGGTCCGTACCAATTTTTTTTTAGTTCGGACTCATTTTTTTTGTGTAGTGTAAATGGGGCTGAAAATTCAAATGGAAACTCGGAAAAAAGACGTATTAATTTCTCTTTTAAAAGTTTCCTCTTTTTTTCTAAAGGCTTTCTGGAAACGGGGCTTTGGTAAACGGGACGAAGGAACGGATAAAGCGGTTTATCGATTTAGTTAATAAGAGATACGTGGTAGAAATACAGCAAATTTATTCGTGCCTGTAATATTTGTTCGGTTAAAACTATTTGCGTTCCGAGGGCTTACAACACAAAAAATTGTCATTAATGTATCCTCTGATTATTTTTAGGTATTTGAATTTTAATATTTTGACTTCTGGTAATTTTGAATCTTATTCATTGTTATGCGTTTAATAGATGAGGTCTAGCTCATTGATTGATTGATTGAACGACTGTTCGAAGATTACTGCACGTTTACTTTATATACCAGCCATAAAAAGCGTACGAGTAGAACCTCCGGCAAAACAGCGACCGGGAGAAGGACAATGTCCTCTGACCGTCTTAATGTTCTTCTATCAGTTCTCGACTTAATTTGCGCGTAAGCTTTTCTTCTTTCGATTGAAAAAAAAAAAAAAAAAAAAAAAAATAATAATAATAAAAAACAAAACAAGAACAGATATACGAGGAAAGTTAGGCTATGTCTACACTATGCCGGATAACATTTTATGCCGTTGTGAAAAATACTACGGCCTGGTGTGAACGGCAGTGGCCCAAAACCGCCGCTATCTTTCCACTAGAATCCAATTTTTGCTCCTCGTTGTTGATTTCCGTTTCGGTTCGATTCTTTGTTCACACTACTCCAGAGAGTGTCACGAAAACCTATCCGATATGTGACGATTCACTTTCAAGACCGCAGCGGCCCAGCATCGGTCCGACGCAAAAATCGTGCCGAAATCATCGTTTTGAATGTGAACAAAGGCCCTATCCGATATGGTTTTCGTGCCGGCACAAGAGCTATCCGGTATAAGGCTCGTAAAACATTGGGGAAACAGAAAGGAAACTTTTTTTCACGTATGCTATCGTGTTTAGGCCATTCTCCGCCAACTAACTATGTACCTAGCCTCCTACGCAGACGTCTTTGGGCTTGTCATGCGTTCCTTCCCCACGTGGGGGAGGAACGTATGACGAGCCCAAAGACGTCTGCGTAGGAGGATACCAACTAACTGAAACATCCCCAAAGTTTGAATTAAGCAAATTTTTAGGTTCACAATGTTTGAGCTCATATCAACAGTAAGAAAGATGATTGTCCTTTCGATTTTCGTAGAACATGCACATTGTATCCTTTACGGGGATCCTTCCAAAAGAGATTGTAATGAGTGTGTTTAAACAAAATTCAAGAAATCTGTTAACTTGTCAGTCAAATGCCCACAGAGAAGTTTCATCAATGTGAAACGTATTCGATTTTTGGCAGGGTAGGTAAGTGCGCATCAACTCTCAAATTAAAAGACGAAGAAAACATTCCAGAATCTTGCACTAGTTATTGCAATATACACAGAATATTCGCGTCCAGGAAACCACGGCCAGTTGCAGCCCTGAAAACAAAGGGTTACTGCGCATGGAAAACCTGCATTTAGAGTTCTGCAACGGGAAGGCTTGGGTACGACTGGCAGAAGAAATGGCAACAGGTTAGTGTTGCTATCCTACCTAGGCGAGAGAGTGTCAAGGACCTCAGGGGGTTAAAAAGGGTGAAGGAGGACGAACGACAACTTGGAGAAACAAATGTTGAGAAAGAGAAGGACAGGGCAGGATCGGGATGAGTTAGAGCGTGGCCAAACTGAACAGCAGCACGATATGGTGTGTATTGCTCGGTAGATAGTCCTACTATGCGCGTTCTGTCGTTAAGAGCGGAAGAATTGTTGCCATCCAAACTTTGATTTTTCCTTCTAGGAAAAAAGGATATGAAACGATTTTATTTTGTTAAATTTTCATCCCACGACTGGTGGGAAGAAACAAATCTGAGCTGAACCGCAAAACCTTCAAAATGAAGCGAAGAACAGAAAGAGGGAAGAAATGAAGAAAGAAATGGAAGTTATTTTTATGTATTTCAATTTTGGAGCAATCATCTACTTTCAAAATAATCAGGAAGCTTTCTATTTTATGTTAGAAAAAAGCTGCCAAGATATTAAGAGGCGTGGCCAATCACAGGGTGATGGTGTGTACTGGTTGGACCCAGCTGGAGGAAGCCATTCAAATGCATTCCAGGCTACTGTGACATGACGTCATACAATGGTGGATGGACCATGTGTTACACTACTGATGAATACGCAAAACCCAGGACTGAAGTCACGTACAATCCCAGCCTACCTTTTGGGACTGATGGGTACAGGACGAACTGCAACGACATTCCGGTAAGTTGACCATTTGCTTGTGGCAGTGAAGTTATAGCTCATGTAACATCCAGTGTGAACCCAATCTCACAATCAGTGTAGACCCATACATTTTCCGCGATATAACAACTTCAGCATCGCTAGTCGAGCATATGTGAACAACTTTTGAACGGATGTTAACGAAGACTAAAACAAAAAATAAATGAAAACATCCTAAAATGCGTTCAGAGAACATCAACACACCAAGGTTGGCAAGAATAGTCAGAATAGTTTAAATATTAATCTTCATTTCTTGTCTTTTTTAGTTCACGGAAATCATCTTTATTGATCACCAAACTGGAAACAAAGCTTACTTCAAACGAAAGTCCAACCTTCCCATTACTGCCGCAGTTAACTATGGAAAGCAAGGAAGTGCTTATGGATTGTGGGACGGTGTGGGATCCATGAGCAGTGCTTACTCCTACCAGCTGCTGATCTGCGATCATTCGTTCTACAACGGCTTCTTCGTCTCCGGTTACACTGGCAGTTGTTACAAGCAGTGCAACAGTTGGTGCAGCGACACCAAGTCGCCATACTTTCGTACAGCGACCACCCATTCCTCTTACAAAGGTGTGACATTCAACAGGAACGGTCATCGATCCGTAAACATCAGGCTGATGAGTGTTGGTCTGCGCTAATGTGACATTGAATTCTTCTCTTTGAGTCAGTGATTGTGATAGGTGATGGGTCAAAAAATTCATTTAAAGTCACGCCACTTTGTTTTTTTTTATTGCCGTGATCCCCCCTAACTTCCCCACACCCCAGACATCTCTTCTTCACCTTCTCGTTTTGTTCTCCATACCATTTATTCAGTCTCTCACTTACTTCTTACTCATTTGCTCACTCACTCGCTCACTGACTCACTAATTTCTTTCTTTATTTTCTTTTTCTCATTAATCTGCGTTACCAAACCAAAACAGTCTGAAATGAAAAAATTTCACCCATCATCTCGAAGTTCTAACACCCATTAGTGGGGTGAGCATTAGTGTGTTCTGATTGGCTCACACCTTTCAGGGTTGACAGCGTGGCACAAGATTATTCAAGAGTCTCATTTTGCGGTTTGGCGTTCTTTATTCCGCTATGTGGAATATGCATTTTTTCCGATGTAGTAATGCTGGCGCATTTGGTATTGGACTAATAAATGCGATACCTATCAAGCTGAGACTACAGTTCTACAATTTGAAAAATAATTGCAACTATCAGAAACAGTAGTTCCAAAAAGGAAAGAAAGAAACCATAGTTCCCAGACAATTGTCTTTTTCTGTACAGTCACATGATTGTAAACTGGAAACTAACAGGAAGTGAGTACTCTTTCTCGAACTTTAATAGTTCGTGCGCTTTGTCGACTTCAGGAAATTAGTGGAACATAAAACAGAAGTTAAATCAAACTTGTACAAACACGCTTATGTATCGCATCAGTTAAGTCGTGAACAGGCTCCGAAATCAAGAATAAGAAGCACGGGAAGTCAGTGACTGGAGGGTTCCAAACGCGGGTGTGACGAAAATAATAATAGCGAAATCGTATTCCAAAATTCCCTTTAACTCACTCAGTTCTTATTGTACTCATGGGAGCTGGTGTGTGTGGCCGTTTTTAACTTTTGGATGAAAGTATCTTTTGATACTTTTTGCTTTTCAGGATTGACGTACTCTAATCTAAAATTTTGCAGAATATTAGCGTTGAACAACTTTCGTAGATAGAGAAATAAACTCCTTGGTTAACTTTTAATCTTGGATTGGGATTAAGCGGCTTTCGAACAACCGGGCCAGAATTTTTTCAGCAGATATGAGCTCTTGTGAAAAAATGAAGAGTTTAATCACTGTCTGTTTGACAGAAACTTGGAGGTCATTCCACACTTGTATTCTGTCCGCGGTTTGCAAAGACAGAATTTATTCAGTATCATCATTTCGAAGATTATATTTAATATTTACCGTTGGTCTGAAAAGCTTTTACAGGTAAGTAGGCACCTCATTGTGCTGAATTTTGTACATCATCCACACTTTATGTCTAAAACGTCCAGAGTTTTTATGTCTGGAGACAGACAGAAAGAGCTAGAGATAGGGAGACAGACAGAAAAGGAAACTGACAGAGAGACAGACGGACAGACAAACAGACAGACAGAGACAGGATTAGAAAGAACTAAACCACTTTTAACTGAATCACTTTTATTCTTAGTGCTAATTGGGTTTGACAATTTCGTTACGCAATTGAAAGTAATGCAGTCTCAGTATTGCAAAGTAAACTAATCCAGACAAACGTTTTTATACCGGAATAATGACGCATATTAGTGGGCAAAGTATCCTCAACCTCGTTCCCAGGACCTCTCCTCCTCCCTTCCCTTGAGGCAAGAGGTCCTGGAAATAGTGGGAAATTGAAGGAGATATTGGACGCTTCCTTTTGGATGGAAAACCCGGTCGTGCAGGTGGTAAATCGAATGGAACAGACTTTTCAACTGGAAATGTTTTGAAAAAGAACGTAAATACCTTGGGCGCTTTCCATTTGAATGGAGAAACAAGGGAGAAATTATCCTGTTCCGGTTTTTCCTTTCAAATGGAGAGCACCCCTTCTAGTCGTGTATCGTAGCTTTGAGAAGTAATTACACAAGCTACCCTTGTTTTGTAATGTTTGGAGTGTGCCTGCAAAGCCCTTATTCAGAACAACCTACAAGCATGGAATAAAGCAAGAAATAATATTTTCAACCTGCCTTTGACAGTCTGAAACGACTTATAGTATAGCGCAAACTCTAAGAATACGGCAAATCCCATTGGACGTTTTGGACGTTACCCATTAAGGATTTTAATTGTTTAACTCTCCTAATGGATGAAATAGATTTTGTATATTAGACTGATTCAATCCTCATTTATCCTAGAGTTCTGCGTGTATCCTCGATTGAACCTTAATAACAGTTTTGGCTTGTATATTTGAGCAAAAAAATGTTTTAGCGAAGGAATACTGAATTATATTTTTTGAGTTATTTTAATGGATTTACGTATTTTTTCCTTGGATTACACCGAAAATCCCTATTCCGTCTGGTTTTCTACATTTTGTACTTCCATCCTGTTGAATAAGTATTGGAACAATTTTTATGAAATAATAATAAAACTGAAGTCGGATATAAAGCCGTTCGAGAGATCTTTCCTTTTGAAACTGTGGTGTCATTCGAAAGAAATAAAATCGATTTAACAAATTTTCGTGGTTTCCGCAGCGGCCATGTTTTGTATTTGTATTTGTATTTGTATTTGTATTTTTATGTAATGTTTTATAAATGGCTTAAAAAACGTTACTTTACATCTATCCATTCTTACACTAAAATTTAGATTTTGGGTTATTTTGGCCTGGAAAATCGGATGTAAAATTTAGCTGTGTCTTTATCAGATATAAAGACACTCATTAAAAATTAATTTCTTTTGTATTTCCTTCATGAATTATTAATGAGTTTTTTCAATAATTTTTAGTTGCGGCCATGTTGGTGGACAATAATAAAAGAACCTAGTGAGAGACCTTTTTTGGACGGTCCTTCAACATTTATGAAGAAGTCACCACGTGCGTATCGTCCATAGGTTGCGTGATTTGTTCCTTAACGCCAAGTTTTCTGTGTACGGTGTTAAAAAGAAAAACAATCTGCGGTATTCTACCGAAGACCAACACTCATCCGTCTGTTGCCCCCAACGTTGGGGTGATGCCCATTAATGTTAAAAGCCACCCCGTTGAAGAATGGATTAGTGGAGGCTCTACCGAAATATGGCGAGACTACATCCAGGCACCAGCTGTTGCAAACCTTGTGACAACTGTCATTGTAACCAGAAATGAAAAATCCGGTGAAGAAAGGATCATCACAGATCAGTAGCTGGTAGGATGAAGCGTTGACTACTCCCACGCCATCCCACAATCCATTCGCATCACCCCTATTCCCACAGTTTCTTGCGGCCGTTATCGACACCTGAGCACGTCGTTTGAAATAAGCCATGTTTCCAGTTTGGTGATCTATGAATATGATTTCTGTGAACTTAGAAAAAGAAAAGGAGAGATTACTTTATGGCCAAATTTCTGGAAAAGACAATTTTCAACCGACTAGCATTGTAAGGTTACTTCTTAAGTAGAAAGAGCGTAATGTCAATCTACAAAGTGAACTTAAAGGAAGCATTGACGCTTGAATTATACAAGGGCCCGGGAACTGATGCCCCGATGAGATGTTCAAGTTTGGAGTTGACTTGAACATAAATCAATTAAGGAAAAGTCTATAAAATCCTTTTCTTCTTTGTCCAGTTTAGCTTTAGCAGATATATAGAAAAAAAAAAAAAAAAAAAAAAAAAAAAAAAAAAACTGCGGATGACACACAAACTACCTATGTTATTGTTTATATTAGTAGTTAATTTTTAACCTTTGTACCAGCACTTCGCTTTCGTCCACATTGTCATAACTGTCACTGTAACATACGAAACGTCAAGTTAAATGAATTCAAGTTCTTAAACAATGTGCGAAAGTAGGATATGCGTCAGAATACAAGACTTCGGACACTTGCTTGTTACTTCACAGTTTTTTTAAAAGGGTCTTTAGACCCAGCAAACTATTTCCATAAGGAGACAGAGCGTTGTATGTGACTTCGGTCCTGGGGTTTGCGTATTCATCAGTAGTGTAACACATGGTCCATCCACCATTATGTGACGTCATATCACAGTAAGCCAGAAATGCATTAGAATGACTTCCTCCATACGGATCCAGCCAGTACATACCATCTCCCTGAGAATGGCCTCGAGTTTCAAGGCAGTTCTTTTGCTAAAAAAAGTAAAGGAAAATCTGGTGGTGAATTTCAGTTGCCATGAAATAAGAAGAATTTGGTGATTCATCAAGTCCAACATTGGAAATAGTAAACTTCTAGTTCTCTAGTAGAAGTCAAATTCAACAACCAAATACAAATTTGTCTTATTTGACAACTTCATCTTAACTATGGGAGAAAAATCTAAAGCGATAAAGACCGCCACAGTTGTTGTAAGATGAGCATTCAAGCATATCATCATCAGCATTCTTAAGTTTCAATTGTAATTTCTTCACAGTTGATGATAGCGAGGATCACCATCACCGTCGTCGTCGTCGTCGTCATCATCATCATCATAAAAACTGCTACCGCCATCATCACCATCACCATCACCATCACCATCACCATCACCATCATCATCATCGTCATCATCGTTAGCGTCAGCGTCATCGTCGTCATCATCAGCACCACCACCACCACCATCACCACCATCACCATCACCACCACCATCACCATCATCATCATCACCATCATCAGCGTCAGCGTCGTCATCAACAGCATCAGCACCACCACCATCATCATTAGCGTTCCATCACCATCACCATCACCATCACCATCACCATCACCATCACCATCACCATCACCATCACCATCACTGTCACTGTCACAATTACGATCATCATCATTATTATCATCAGCCTGAAAGATTTCTCTAAGGCACCCATAAAATGTTTAAAGCGTGATTACCAAATTCTTTGCAGTTTTCCCCATAAAATCCTGGTGGGCATGCGCAGTGGTAATCGTTCTCCTTGTACTTGGCCACACAAGTTGTGTTGTTGAGACAAGGATCACTGGAGCAAGGAGTCTGTTTTCATGATAGACTTCTTGGTTAGTTAGGATTTATAAACTGGTATTAGAGCGCTTTTCAATTATGTGTACTACAACTAAAACCAAAGAAATTACTCTGACCAATCACAACAGACGCAAACATTGCATTAGTCAATCAGAAAATGACATGTCACCGAATCACATGTAACCGAAGCATGATAAGTGCGAAGAAAATGCGCGATACAAAGTCACGAATGGTTTTGGTTTTGCTTCTTATTGGTTGAGAAAATAGCGCGAGGTTTGGTAACCAGTCATGGAGGAAACTAAAAAAAAAAACCAAAACAAACGCGAAGTACTTTTGATACTCACTTGAAAACCACCCTGAAATAAGTGTTAGTTAAGTTTTATAATAACTATGCACCTCTATCCAGAAAACGCAACAAAATTACTGCAATAACCTTCCAACGCCTTTTCCAGCCATTTTATGTCATATTGCAAAATTCGTGATTCGCCGCTTCTGTTTACTTTGACATGTTTGTTTAATATTAAACACCACCTCCACTAAATCAATAATAGCTAAATAATCTGGAGAAAATCTTTGAGAATTTCAAGGCTTTGCATAAGTTATTTAATTTCTTTAATTTTTTTTCCCCGCTCAAATTTTAATTATTCAGCAGTTTCAACATATTGAAACTGAGTGCGGTTCAAGGTGGAATAACAATGACGTCAATTATTTACATCTTTAAGCTACCTGCAGCTGTTTTGATTCTTTTCTTCAGTGTTTTTCAAACTTACGGTGAAACTGCGTAGCATCGGTCCACAAGGCCGATACCTGGTGTTGAGAAGCGACTTGTCAAATTCTATTTTTGAGCATCAACCGAAAGAAAAGAGTTATTTTCTCTCGATGCCAGACGTTAGTTTATAAAACACCAAATTAACCCGAAACAGTAATGAACCCATAGGGAGGAATTCGGATTTTCTAAATTACTTACATCTCTGAGTGAACAAGGAAAAAATTTAAAATAAACAGCGAGCACCTAATCTGCACTGGTATCGTTACACCTCCTTGTTTCGGGAGTATTCCAGAGGCCAAACGATGATGTTCCCTCGTGCATGTCCAATATACCCAATCCGAGTCGGATCGTGTCCGATCGGACTCACCGGAAGTCAGTTCGCACCAAAGACAACCTTCCTCGTTCTTAACGCACGTACGCGCGACCTCACGCGCGACCTACAAAGTAATAAACGCGCGCGACGTACAAAGTAATATCCGAGTCGGGTCGACTCGACCCTTCTTTGCGAACGTCGATCCGTCTCAACAAAGATAACAAAGATAACACACGCATAGGGAGGGCAGAAAATCTCGACGGATCGACTCCATCCGATCGACTCGAGTCGACCCGTCGACCCGAGTCGATTCGACTCAACCCGTTACCGGAAGTCAGGTGGCGATCCGTCTCACCGAAAGTCATGTCGCAAGTGGCAAAGATAACACACGCATAGGGAGGGCAGAAAATCTCGACGGATCGACTCCATCCGATCTACTCGAGTGCACCCGTCGATCCGGGTCGATTCCACTCAACCCGTCACCGGAAGTCAGGTCGCGCAAAAGAGAAAGTAATGATATATAAACCCACCTCGTTCTTAAAGCCGGCACACGAACAAGACAGTTTCTATACCAACCGATCGACAACGATTCCACTCGACCCGTCACCGGAAGTCACGTTACGCAAAAGAGAAAGTAATAAACGTCGATCCTCCACAAGTCAGGTCGCGCAAAAGAGAAAGTAATGATATGTAAACTGGTGTATATCCCTCGTAGTTTAAGCCACGAGTCCAAACAAGCGCGCTTTACTCGTGTATACCTCGTTGTTTAAACCAAAAGCAGAAATGCGAAACCGATAGAAACAAGCGTGCTACACATGTGTATTCTTCGTTCTTAAGCCACGAGGACAAACAAGCACGCTTTACTTATGTATGTTCTTAAAACCGGCACACCAACAAGACAGTTTCTGTACCAACCGCTCGACAAGTCAGAATGCACCAAAGAGAAGGTAATGATATATAAACCCATCTTGTTCTTAAAACTGGCACACGAACAAGACAGTTTCTGTACCAACGGACCGACTTTCACAGGGACGGGTCGAGTCGGGTCGAGACGGATCAACGACCCGACTCTATTCGATCGAACGGAGTCGATCCGCCAACATTTTCCAACCCTCCCTGGCAGCCGTACTTGCTGAAATTTTCTAAGTCTCGCGCAAACCGACTTCCGCTAAGACGAACCAACTTTTACAGAGACGGGTTGAGTCAGGTCGAGATGGATCGACGACCCGACTCGATTCGATCGAACGGAGTCGATCCGCCAACATGTTCTACCCTCCCTGACAGCCGTACTTGCTGAATTTTTCTAAGTCTCGCGCAAACCGACTTCTGGTTACACCGACCGACTTCTACAGAGACGGGTCGAAACGGGTCGAGACGGATCGACGACCCGACTCAGTTCGATCGAACGGAGTCGATCCGCCAACATGTTCTACCCTCCCTGACAGCCATACTTGCTGAATCTCGCGCAAACCGACTTCCGGTAAGACGGACCGACTTTTACACACGCGTCTCGCACAAACAGCCACTTTCGCGTGGCTGCATTAACAACGAGGAAGAACGCGCGCGTCCTTTACAGAAGACGAAGGTTAAAATCATTACATTCCCTTTGGTGCGACCTGACTTCCGGTGCGGTCCGATCGGACTCGACCCGACTCAGATCGGGTATATTGGACAACGATGCCAAAGTTCAGATAGCGAAATTTATGCAAAGCAAAATTGGCGTAGACCTTTCCATCCATCAATGTAACTCTCACCGTTTGTCAGATAAAAACAGATGGCGAAAACGTGAACAAAAGTGGCATCCATGCTAGTAAAGAAGCTCAAAGGGTTAATAAGGCTTTGCTCCGGGCGACCTCGCAATATCCTGGTGCGACCATTCATCTTTTATTTTATTGCAAACACAGTTGTGTTTACTTGACAACAACATAGATCAACCGCAGCCAAACAAAACAAAACAAACAAACAAACAGACAAGCAAACAAAGAGAAGAACAAAATTCCGTTAAAGAAAATGTTTTTGCTTTGAGAATCTAGTTTGCGAGTCTGTGAGTTTACTAAATCATTTAACGTTCAGGTCACGGTTTACCCAACGTCGCAAAGTCCAACAGAAAACAGTGACTCCGCGCGCATCATTCTCTACATACCTGAGGGGGGGTGGGGGGGGGGGGCAAGGGTATTTTTGTGACGCCGTGGTCCGTTTTTTTGTGCTCTGTGAATCGTGATTTGATAAAAAACTGTTCTGTCAATCGTGATTGAAGTGTATTCCATGAGGCGTGAAATGCAAAAGTCCTTGGCTGTGAATCGTGAATAGATAAGAAATAAATCGTAAATGTCTAAAGTTGAGTTCGTAGCTGAATTTCACTACATTGTGATCAGATTTTTCCCGTGACCTTAGTGAATTTTACACTTGAGTCGCGATTCGTGAAATCGAAAATTTACTATCGTGACCTCGTGACAAGACCCCTCCTTGCCCCCACTCATACTTCGCTTAAAAAAAAAAACACTTTAGACGTTTTTGGGAATGCGTGAAGTCACAGATTCATGAAAACCTTTTTTAATATATATATTTTTTACAGATATTAGGTCCAGTTACACAGCTTATTTTGCCCTTTGGGTAAATGGCTTTTGCCCGTGGACATTAAAATACTTAAATGATGGTTTTGGTGATACTTGAAGTCACAGACTCACGAAAAACCTTTTTTGTTAATGATTTATTTACAGGCATTAGGTGCAATTACACTAGCCATTTTGCCCTTTGGGTAAATGGCTTTTGCGGCCCACGGGGAAACAACCTTTTATGTCTAATCGACCTGCCCGAAGTGAAATTGCCTCCGGCTAATTTCCATGGATACGTAAAAAAAAAAAAAAAAGAATTGCCCATGACAGTTCCAGATGTAAGTCTTGTTGTTTATCAGACCCCAAAGCAGCTCAACCAATCACACTAGTGATTGCCAAACGCAGGCAAACTACGTGCTGTTCACCTTCTCCTTGTGTAATTTGTGAGCATGTAACCGCAAACATGGAGTCGTTAAAAACCCAGAGTAAACCCAACCCAAGCCATTACCTACCGGGTTACCCATGGGCAAACGGCCTAATATAACCGCACCTATTATTTGCAATGCTTACGTCACTTACAGTACCTTAACAATAAACTAATTTACCTACAATACCTTCACAAAAAATTACATTGCTAAATTGTTTTTTAAGTAGCATTCGCTCCCCAAATGAAAGACTGAAATGTGGGGATTTTAAATCATTTGATTCACTTATCACCAATTACAGATATTCTGATATAACCAACGAGTTACCATACCATATCACCATGCTCATAAAACTTCATCATCGTCGCGGAATTACGTTACTAACTTTAGAAAGGTAATAGATTTCATGGGTAAATGAAGCTACTATCGCTATGTTTTAATTGCTAAATCAAAAACAGGAAGCTTCTCAAAAATCAAATCCAAGCTTTCCAAAAACTCACGATAAAAAGAATCTGTGACTGCTTAGCGCAAACCGACACTAATCAGCCTGTTGTTCAGCACGTGCGGGTAAGCACCATTAGTGTTGAAGGCCACGCCTTTGAAATTTGCATCGGTTGACGCTGTACGGAAGTATCGCGATATTCTATCACCACACCAATTGTTACACTGCTTGTAACAACTGCCATTGTAACCAGAAACGAAGAAACCGGTGTAGAACGAAGTATCGCAGATCAACAGCTGGTAGGGGTAAGCGCTGCTCATGGATCCCGCACCGTCCCACAATCCATAAGTGCTAGCAACATTCCCATAATTAGCTGCAGCCTTAACGGTCAGATTGGATTTTCGTCGGAAGTAAGCCTTGTTTCCAGTTTGATGGTCAATGAAGATGATTTCAGTAAACTAAAATAGAAGAAGCAAAGAAAAAGAGTATTTTTAGGAACTGGAACAGGAAGAAGTCAGGCTTGTAGCCTGCGAGCAAGCTCTCCCGGGGGTAGGAGGTGGGGGAGGAAAGGAGAGAAGGAGAGCTTGCACTCGTGTCTCATAAATTTGAATTTCTGCGTCAAAAAATTGGACGCAAAATGCTGATTGGCTGAAATGACCGGGTGATGACGTGATCTATCATTGAGCGTGGACTACGTGATTTGAGTTTGTTTGGTTTTTGTCCGGAAAAGGCGAGACATTTGTATTCGCGAAGCGAAAATTTCTCCAAATATATGAACTGTCCGTCAGATTTGAAACCAGAACTGCGTCTAGCAGTCGATAGCTTACTTCAAAGCAAAGATGTTCTCGCTGTTTTGCCCACATGATTTGGCAAAATTATCAGTACGCGCCGCTGCGATCTAAAATAATTGGTCACAGACAGTATTGGTTGTTTTCCCACTTCAAAGCATTATCGACGACCAGGTCGCCGAAGCCCAAAGTATGGGGATGTCTGTTGCAATCTTTCTTTTGACCAGGGCTGCTTCTATCTGGCGTAGTTGCCGAGGTTGGCAAAGTTCGCTTTATCCTTGGTCCGACAACCGAGACTTACACTTCATTCTCCGGTTCAGCAAACTTTGGGTTTACCACGTCCAATGTGGCCGCAATAAAGCTGAAACCTTCGCTGGTTTTTCGTATTTTTGTAGCCCACGGTAGGCAGAAACTGAGGAGTAATTTTTTTTCCGCGGCGATTCCCGTCTTTTGCATTGCGTGTGCCAAAGTTGTTCTTTCGTGTCCTTTCCTGTTCATAAAAAAGTAAGAGGTCGGACCTCGGGGGGGGGGGGGGGGGGGGCTCCCCGTATTAAGTTTTTTAGTACCTCCCGACCTTGAATTTGGTCTTTTCACTTTGTAGTTTTTCAGAAGAAGGCACAACATGGTGAAGGAGTTCTTTTGTTCACAAACTCCTGCTGTTGTTTGGCGTTTTTATTGCATGGAGGCGAACACTTTTCAAACAGCTTGTTATGCTAAGTGTTAATAATTCTGATGTTACTCTTTGCAACGTGGTAACTGAAAAACCTGCGTAGCAACTTCCCCTGCGCTCCTGGCATTGCTTGTGTCTTGCTGTCTTATACCTTGGTCTCTATATTTATCTCGCCAACCCCACGTAAGTGGGTAGTGTTTTATGTATAAGCGGTTGATTAATAGAGAATCAAAACTCAACAGCTGGCTTTAATATGCTGTATCTTTAAATTGCTTACAGACTAGATAAAATGATAGAAAAAGACAGTTTGCTTTTGTTGAAACTAACTGGTTCCAAGCAGCCTTTGTAACGCATTCACTTCTCTTAAATAAAACCATTGCCGTGAAAATATAATTACTTAACCAATCAACTTACTTGGATGTCGTTACAGTTTGTCCTGTACCCATCAGTTCCATAAGGTAGGCTGGGATTGTATGTGACTTCAGTCCTGGGTTTTGCGTATTCATCAGTAGTGTAACACATGGTCCATCCACCATTGTATGACGTCATGTCACAATAGGCCTGGAATGCATTTGAATAATTTCCTCCAGCTGGGTCCAACCAGTACATACCGTCGTTTGCCGTCTGATTTTTCTTCTTAATATCTTGACAGTCAAGTCCTAGAAATAAGATGTATTGTTTAGTCTGAAGTATTTCAAGTGTAGGGGATATTCCCACTGGTATATAGATCGAACCTCACCTCTCAGCTCGCATTTACTCCCATCTCCAAAGAATCCCAACTTGCAGGAACAAACGTAAAAACCTGGATTGTTCTGACAGTCAGCATTGATGTCACAGATGGATGGTGAAGAACTGCATTCATTGATATCTATTAAGGGAATATTCATTGATCAGTCCAAGTAATCTGATAGCCTGCGAAAGAAGGGGCTGGGAAAGAGGAGCCTGCACGCAAACCCCCTCTTTTTTAATTCCGCCCCTCGGAAGTGACAAGTCGTCATCTGCAGCGCCTCAAATAACAAACCAACAGAATCGAAGAAAAACGCCAACAAACATATCAGGAGATGAATGCACACGCACGTGTTGATTTTTGCACCAAGTAAGAACTATTTTTCATGGCGAGCGTCTTAACTCCAACGAAAATTGATGTAGCGAGCCAAAATTTGCGCGTTTGGAAATGCTGTTTCAGCGTGAAATATGGAACAGATAAAAATGGTCGTAAATCTTCAGAAAATCTGTACCAATCTTCAAACAGAGACGGCAGCCGAAGTTAAGTTTTAACGGAGATTTGCGAAATTCGTCAAAATCTCAGATTTAACGCCGCGCGCGTGTAATCCATATGCTCGCAAAATCAGGAACTTATGTAGGCTTTATTCAGAAGTTCAGCAATCTCTTGGCCTGGATAAAACGGAAGAAGAGAGAGCTGATAATACCGAACGAAGTAAACGTCAGCTACCGACTTCTGTTTCGAGCACTGAGGTCGAAGTCCATCCAACCGAAAAGGTTTCGCGAACAACCCGGCAAGGACCATCCTCAAGAAAGTCTTTGTTGAGTTCTCGCGAACAGCCAGAAGGTGAACATATAAGAAGCGTAGAGGATCAACCGAGAACTGAGGACTCCTTAAAAAATTTGAACATTTATGACCTACTGGGAAACAACAAAACCAGCGTGAAGCGTGAAGGTCTTGGAAATGGTGCTGTACTTACAACTGGCGATAAGCATTCAACAAACCTCGTTAAAAAAGATTTCTTTGAAGAAACGGCACTGGGAAATGACATTTTTGGTCACTCTGTAAAACGTAGCGAAGGCCCTGGAGCTTTTAGTTGGCGAGCAAGCTCTCTCGGGGGGTGGGGGCAGGTTATTGTGCTTTGCAAAGATCGGACGCCGCCATGTTTGGTTGAATGCGGCGCTCATCTGGTTTTTATGAATTCAGTTCATGCCGTCTATCATCTCCTGTCACTTCTGACCAATCATGATGCTGCGTTTGTGGACAAACGCGGGGAATAATAATAATAATAATAATAATAATAATAATAATAATGTTGTCGTAGGTGCCCTTGGAGTTATTAGGAAAGGCACTGAAAAACAGCTGCGCGAAATCCCAGGCAACAATAACCCACATGAAATCCAGAAAACAGCACTTTTGGGAACAGCACACATTCTGAGAAAGGTCCTCTCAATCAAGTAAATTGGACAAACACTCCTCTAGTGCCTTAGAACCATGGTTTGGTTCTGGCCCTAGAAGGTAAATGTGGACAAGTAATTAAGTGAAGTATAATAATAATAATAATAATAATAATAATAATAATAATAATAATAATAATAATAATAATAATAATAATAATAATAATAATAATAATAATAATAATAATAATAATAATAATAGCGGTGAAGGAGCTAGTTGGGAGGCGTCACAGAGACGTCCTCAAGAAAATGCAGATGGCATGTCTAGCCGTCACACTGAACATTGCACGTATTTTTAAGGTTGCGACACATTAGACATTATCTTATCCGTTCTTCGGTTTGTCTTCTGCTCTAGAACTTTGAACATTTAGCATATTTTAGCGTAAATTAGTTTAGTTTATCATATATATACATATACATATACATATTTTAACCTTACTTTTTAATTGTACACTACCTTTTAACTCTAGTTTCACTAGCCGGAGCACAGGCCACGCCTTGGCGCCCTGTGTTCCTTTTAACTGTATAGCATACAGATAGTTTTTACTGCATAATAATAATAATAATAATAATAATAATAATAATAATAATAATAATAATAATAATCACTTTATTTAAGTCTCAAAAAGAGGGGGTTTGCGTGCAGGCTCTCCTTTCCCTGCCCCAATCTTCTCGCGCTGCAACCAAAAAGGCAGGCAGTCTGACTGGCCAGACACCATATCGAAACATTTGTTAGGATAAAAGGTTTGTTCCATGACCTTAAAAATATATGATGTTTTTAGCTTAGCGTGAGTCACTGTAAAAATATTCTCCCAACTACAACATTGATCGAAACTACAACATCCAAATCTCTTAGCTGTGGGCTCCTGGCTATGGCCAATTTACGCCGCTCTCAGTTCAATATCAAATTAGTTACTGGCAAGCAGATTGATGCTAAGTTGAGTGATATCGTAATCTCGGAGATCCTTATCTAACTTGCATTAAAACGTCATAGGATGCCCCCACTTGATGCTACAACCAATTGCAAAAATACTTGAGACGCTACCGCAATTAAACTTCGACTTAAAAGCGGTCCCCCTGATCGCACCGACTCCCTTCCCCCCTCCCACCCTCCATTATCAATGTTGGTACAAATGCGAGACCATGCAGAAAATGTGGTCTAGCAACACTGATTAGGCCGGGAGGAGGAGGAGGAGGAGGATGGTCTTGCACGTCTTGCGTGCAGTACGTTACGTTCTCAAGGAAGAGTTTAAGGAGAAGAATGAGTATTTTTTACTGGGAGTACGGTGTGTCAACATTTTTTCAACTCGTTGTAGTTCGTTTGATCTTATTTTATCTGAAAAAGGTGATTTGTCACTGCTCAATGTTTTTACTCGTCCAAAGTAATCTCATTCTGAGTAGCTGAAGTAATCTAGGGCGGTAAGTTGATTTTTCCGTAGGTAAACATCTACTTATCTGCACCCAAATGAGGCTTTGTAAGATATTCTAGATTGATTATCCATATCATTTTTACCTTTGCAAGTCTTTCCGTTTCCAGAGTATCCGCGTTTGCAGGTGCAGCTATAAGAACCAAGAGTATTGTTGCATATGGCATTTGCATCACACACGGGAGAAGACGCAGTGCATTCATTGACATCTAAAACAATAGCAATTACAACAGCAAAGCACTCATTAAAGAAAACAGAGTCGAGCCCTTAACCTTGGACACCACGGGGCTACATATTGATTCTGTGGGACGTTAAAGAACCCACACAGTCATCTGATGGTTGGGTTGGTAAATGCTCGGAGATATTGGTTGTATAATACTAATACTAATACTAATACTAATACTAATACTAATACTAATACTAACTAATACTAATACTAATACTAATACTAATACTAATACTAATACTAATACTAATACTAATACTAATACTAATACTAATACTAATACTAATACTAATAATATATCACATTTATATTGCGCATTTTCCATGCAATATTCTAATGCGCATTACAACACTGGCCGGGGGACTTTACCTGACTGATTATAACGCAGTTTACAATTAATGAAGTTGAGTTATGAGTGCCTCCGTAATGTCAATATCAACTTAAGACAGACACTAGGGGTGGTCACTGCCAGAGTTTTGTTACGTTCCTAGCGGTTCTTTTACGTCCTACAGAATCAGAGAATTGAGAAGAGTTGTGAGACAGGGCCTACGGCTTATTGTCCTTATCCGAGAAGACTAGAAAGTCTAACCGTTTGTAGATGTCATTACAAAGGCAGTACTCAGTCTCCTCAATTATTCAAAGACCCCGAGTGTTGGACCAGCCGGGGTTTGAACCCGCGACCTCCCGCATGGTAGTCCGGTGCTCTACCACTGAGCTAACCGGTCGATTGGTTATAAGCTAACCTAGAATACATAGAAGCACCCAACATCCAACGAACGGATTTTTCTCATTTACATAATATTTTACGACAGATTAACTGTGTATTACAACTGTCTCTGGGACAAAATATCTTTAATGAAAGTTTTATTGATTGATGGCCGAAGCCGCCGACTGGACATATATGGACATAAAAGGCTTGATATTTTATCTGATCCTAAACAGAAGACGGATTGAACTTACCTTCCGTCTTCATGTCGCAGTGCGCAAGTATCACCTTGCCAGGTTTTATGGTAGACAGCCAGTATTTGCCGCTGACCGCCTCTCCCTCACTCGCCTTTATTTCCTTGCACGATACGGCTACCAGCTCAGGGATGGAACCGAGTGGGACTGGAATTGAAGTGATATGAATATTTTTCACTCGTTTATGTTCGGTGAATTTTCCATAACATGATTACATTCAGTTTACCTCTATTTATATCTCTCCTGAAATAATATCTGTCAAGGTCACCAATAAAATCCTTGGGCCTGGCTTCCTTCGTCCTGTCACTGAACTCGCACATGTGGAGAGACATCACAAAGTTGAAACTTTGACAACGATCATCTTTACGACAAATCAACAAACAATTAAGCCCAAGATCTGCCATCATCGTCTTATAAATGTGTCCTTGTAGCATCCATCCAAAGATGGACTGCTCAGATCCCTGTAAAGCAGAGCATTTCTGAGTTTCTGCTCTGTGGAGTACTTGACTGAAGACGAAAAGAACTGAGAAGCTTAAGACACCTCTCATGTCCATTTGTTTTAGTTACGCTCGGCTGTTGAACTCTGCCAGATGCCTGAAAAGAAAGTTAAAATGTGGGATACCTGTAAAACAACTAAATTCTGACAACTTTATGCTAAAAGTGACTGGGTTTCTCTGCTTGTTTCGTTCTAAGGGTGGACACTGGAAACTCGAGAATCTATTTGGATGTGGTAGGTATAAACATATATTAGCTGAAAATAAACATACGCGCATCACAGAAACGAAATCTCTTTCTTAAAACTGATATATGACCATAAATACTTCCAAATTCCTATCTACCTGGGAGGAAAGTTTTGTCTGGAGTTTGTCATGTCAGCGCCAGTGACCAACAAACACATTAGTGGCGGACGATAAAATGAATTTAATTCTCTAAGTCGAACACCTTATTTGTCAAGGAACTAATCATAAACGGTTTTCTATTAGCGGCAATCCAACAGACTTGTCAGACGCATTTATGAACATTTTTCAGTCAACAATAGTTCTCTTGAATATCTCAACTGCACGGATAAAAGGTTTCATTTTGGCCCGAATGACAGCAATCAAATAATTCCCTCTTGAATAAACTAGCAAATCTAAAGTTACACGTCTCGATAAGATATCTACCAGACGTATTCGAGAATATACTGAGTGGATTAATTTGCGTTCTTATATCTGACTCGTTAGACGAGTCATAGAATCATTTAAGCCACCTTTATGTCTTCAATTGCTTCAAGTTAAACCGGCAATTCTGTGACATTTAGGGAAATGTATAGCGCAACACTGAAACATCTGCGTCAAACACGGTGATGCAAGGCTTCAACAATTCATGTATGGTTCACATGAACACCTGTCACGAACTCTTTACTTGATTTTCCCAAGAAATGGTGAGTTTCTTTTAATCTTCCGATGCCGATTACCTGTTTAGATGCTCTACCACTGAGCTTGTTTCAGTTTCAGTTTTAGAAGACTCTTTAGAGTTCAGGCCACTGATTTAACCAGGTTCGTTCATTTGGCTGACGTCCTGCATACAGCTAAGATCTGAATACCGATAGGTGGCATATTCAGGGTCTCCTCGCAGCTCTTACAAGGTCTCCCTGATTGGAGACCACAATTCAGGTGAGACAAAAGAACAAACAATACAAACAATGGACCGTAGCCCTGAAACAATAGAGCTGCGACACTATCCCCGCCACTGAAATTTAGAGCTTATAGGAGCTGCCAGGCTACCGCATATTCAAAGTGACATTGAAAGTGTAATGTGAATTTTATGCGTGGTGAATAGTAGCCTCCAACGCAGTCGTTTTTAGGTGTTTCACCCCCTCGCCACAAGCAAGCAGGCGTTTGTGCGGGAGGAGGTGAAATACGACTCCCCTAAAAACGACTGAAAGATGTATCTTTTCTGTAAATGACTCAGCTTCCACGATAGTAATCAGAAGGTCATAGGTTCGACTCCTGTTGGGAGAACTAGGAGCTCTTTAATTTCCCCACGGGGAAGCTGATGACACTTGCAGACATAAGCTCCCACGAGTCTCCTGTAGCTCAGTGGTAGAGCATCCGAACTAGTAATCGGAAGATCATAGGGTCGACTCCTGTTGGGAAACCTAGGAACTCTTTAATTTCCCCACGGGGAAGCCGATGTCATGTGCATATATAAGCTCCCACGAGTCTCCTTTAGCTCAGTGGTAGAGAATCCGAACCAGTAATCAGAGACTGTGATTAAAGGTTCGACTCCTGTTGGGAAAACTCGGAAGTTCTTTTATGAGTAAACTTTGAAACGTTATAACTTTATTGAATCTCTCAATCAGGGTTTTTCAGACCCAACGTACATACGCATATAAGGAATTCATAAGGTAAGTTTGAAATATTGAATAAACTATTTAAATGTTAAAATTATACTAATAGAGAAAAACAGCAATAGGTAACTCTCCTAGCTGACATAAAATGATCCAAAAAGGAATTCTCTAAGTTTCTTTTTGAAAGTACGCAGGCTGTGTGCAGCAGTGATCGTACGTGGTTATGAGTTCCAGAGTTTAATTGCTTTATATAGAAAACTTCGTTGACCTGCGGCCGATTGATAGGCTCAGTGGAATATTAAGATAGTCCTTATTTCTTGCCTTGCGATCATGAACAGTAGATCTTGTCACAAAGCGATCACTCAGGTAACTAGGTGCTAGCCCTTTCACACACGTAAACGCGAGAACGCCTACCGTATGCATCAAATAATAACTCACGGGGACACAGCATAACTCCTGAAGAACCGGTAGGTGTTATATGATCAAATTTACGTGTATTATGAGTATGCACTTGATTCAATTACAGAACAAAAATACAACCTTCCTTTTATCTAGTCTCAAAGTATGTTCTTTTCTCCTATAGGCTCAGTAGCTAGTTACTTTCTTTTTTTGACTTCTAGGACTCAACCCTCCGCTTAGGAATAGCGGATATCGTCCGCGAAATGGTTTGATGGAGAGGCGAATGGGAGATTGCCTCACCCCAACCCTCCTCGCAATCCTCCGCAAACAGAGAGCTAGAATGAATATACCAAATCATAATTATATGGCAAAAAGTACTTGATTGACGTGGTTTAGATCTAGATTAACACTTGCAGCTGTCGAGAAACATCCAATTTATACGAACAATACTCTGGTTGTGTTTTCACTAGGACAATTTTAGCTAGATAAAGTCAGAAAAGTCCGGAAATACAATGAAAACACTTTGTCTAGTGTTCAGCGAGTTAACAATGCTAACTGTTTTCACAAGGAAAAACAACGGGTTTTCTCGCCTTTACGACAGGAAACTCGCGCAGAGTTATACTACCTCGCAAGATGGTTTAACTTGTCCCGACAAATACCGCAACCAATCGCATCGCGTGTAGTGACAGATGCCTGCCAAACAATCTGGCAAAATTATTTTCCAGACGCCCGGCCTCGGTCTTGGGAAATTTGATAAAATCGTTCCCTCTTCGCAACAAGGCAGTACAGAATTGGTCCTTTACATTCATAGCAGTGCATCGACCGATTCCAAAGGTTAGCCCGACGGTTCTATATGAATTCCCAGTAGCTAATCTCCAAAGAGCAACGGCAACCCGCTTCTCTACGGAGATAGCTTGGCGAAGAATTGTGTTCTGTCGTACCAACTCAGGGCCAACGAGTCCACAGATGTGTTCAAAAGTATCTCTGCTCACTCTGAAGTGCTCGCGCCACAGATGATCTTGGTAACGATTTACAACGAGCTGTTCGAACCAAAACTGCGGCCTTGGATAGACCCACATGATCTTGCGCTTACGCGATGTATGTTTTTTTGGCGTTGGATTGCCAAGATTACAACATTCTGTCGCATACTCCGCATAATCGCATCCTCTGAACGAAACACCTAATCTCTTTCGCAAAAATATAGCGAGAATCAGTACTAGTGAACTTATTAAAAGCGCTTCCTCTCCCGCCATTTTTGAAAGTTGCGCGGATTTATAATTTGAATCTCCCGAGTTATTAGTGGCTTAAAATTTCCCAGTAAAAACAGATGTCATGTTTAACTAGCTAATGTCGGTCTGTAAACAAACACCTAGGAAGAATGTTCAGCTAGTTAATCGGCCTAGTGAAAACACAGCTTCTTTACTTTCAATTCGTAAAATTCCCACATTTGTTCGCGATATTTTTTCCGAGAAACGAAGAGAGAAACTCTTAGCCTAAATTATAAAGAAAAATTTAGGTTTCATAAAGTATATGGTGTTCATTACAATCCCCAAAAAGTGTGCGTGCACTGAACGGCTCGCGAACGATTTTGAGCTTTTTTGTAATCCCCGAACCCCTTTTTCATATTGAAAGCCGTATATCTATGACCTCCTGCATGCGTTTCAACAGTATGAAATTACAAAACTTTCCTCTACTCACGATTTCACTAGTAACGTCTTTCAACGCACGAAAGTGACTCGACCCACGAGGTTTAACCCGCGCGTGCTGTCCCGATGTAGGAGCTTGTGGGTGATATTTTGAAACACCATTAACGAGTTGAAACAAGAATCACTGCGTGCAAATACAAAGCTGCCATCGGGCAGATTTTTTATTTTATAATTTGATCACACCGTTTTTCACCCACTCGTAATTAGTATTAATGATGTTAACTTCCTGTTCTCACCATTTCTAATGGCTCGGCTGTGGAGCTGAAATGAGGCTCCAATAAGTAGCAGTAGCGCTATTATCATGATGCTGTCGAAACTCACGGTGCAACGTCGTAATTAGCTTAAACAACGTGCAATTTGAAATTGGGCGTACATGTCTTAGGGAAATGGCCTTTGGGATAATCGTCCTGGTTTCATTCACAAATACCGTAACTGAGAAGTTCAATCAGTAAAGGCTCAACCAGGATAAAGGCTTGAGAGATCCTATAACGGTATGACAGTTTTACTGGTCTCTGCTTTACAATTACGAACATAACGCTTTGCCAATAGTTCTTTTTACGAAAGCTGTCCACTGCAGCCTCAAAACAGCTCTCACCGGTTGAGAATAAAATCTGTTCATGGCGATAATCAGAGCTCATATTAATTAAAAGCGACTCGACTGTTCAGAGAGGAAAGGGAAATCAGAGGGCTTAACATAATGAGGCATAGAAAACACCTGGGCCCAGTTACGAAAGGGCGCGTAAATTTTTCTAGGGATTAAGGTGCTATCCAGAACAAATAATGATTGCAACTAACTCATTTTAAAAGCTGGTTAGTAACCTATGCCCTGCACAAAGTTATCGGCTTTTTTAAACAACGTCGGCTTCAAGGTGTTGGTGTCTCGCAAAGTCAGCTTTTTCCAAATAGTATCAGCCTTGCTTTTGTGGCTGTTTTGATCTCTTGTAGTTCCTATGTAAACAAGCAGCATTATCGTTGGCGGTCCTTTGCTTATTACACCGGGGAGTCACATTACAGCGAGTTGTCACATCCAGTAGAACCGTTTCCGTTTCAGAACAAACGAGGTTTAATAAACCGGGTTATGCGACCAGTGGTGTACTACTCGTACCAGCGTTCTTGTGCTCTCCTACGCAGCCGTTCTTTGTGTCGTCTGACGAGACAAAGAGCGGCTGCGCAGGAGATTAGCGTTTGTTCTTATTGCCTAGTGACAATCTGGTAAACCTGTTCCAAAACACATGTGAAAAGGTCCGCTACTCAGGAAACCTATAAAATAAACCTTGCCTTTTCGTATAAAATTACGTTTCTTGCACTATACCACAAATATAAATACCTGGTAATTTTCTTTCTTTCTTTTTTTTTTTTTTTTTAGCAATAAACGACCTTTCTGTAATACGCTACTGAACTAAATTACTTCGATTCGCTAAGTTCTGACAATTTTTGTCCATCAAACATCACTGGGTTTTTCCTCCTGAATCGGCTACGCGCACGAGTTCCACAAAAAGCTTCCTTTTCCCGTCATTGCATATTCAACTCTCGCCAAATCTTAAGTTAATTATTTATTTTCAAGATTTAATAAAGGCTCGGCAATATTTGTCCATTAGCATCTGGTTTCAGTTGTCATCCGCTGTAAGTTATGCTCAAAAATAAAAATAGGCTCGCTAACTAAAGATGAACCTTGTGTCGAGCAACGGCCTCAAACCTTTAGGTTGAACAACATTTACTTGGTCGAATGCATTCTTACAAGTGTTCACTGAAACAAATATTTAAGTCTGCCCGTATTTCACTAATAGCAGTCGTAAATCAGCAAAGCGCATGAAACAGATTATTTATTGTGTGAAACGGTTTCGCGGAAGAAGTCAGAATGGCTGTAAACATTTTCAGTCGTATTTTATTAACTTATCAATTAAAAATAAAATATAAAAAATACCAAAAAAAAAAAGTTGAAAAGCAAAATTATAAAAATTAAGTTGTAAGAATTTAAAATATTTGCTTCTTAGGGAAAACACTTACCGCTGGAATCTGGCAAACTTTACTAACTTCGTGCTAATGTAAGAAGGTCTCAAACAAAATATGTAAATTTCTTGCATACAGTTGTGTCGGTTCTCTTGGACAATCAGAAAACAAATAGAATCCTGAAAAATTGCAAAAGTCGTTTTCTGGCGATGTTTTTGGTCATTCATTTTGGCGATAAAAGACTGTGAAAGCTGGCGGAAAAAAATTACCTTCGAAAAAGGCGTTGAAAATTGTGTACAACCACGATATCTATCCTAGGCGCATCACTAATCTTTTAAAAGTAGTTGGAGCTAGTCTTAAGTGCTTGTTACTTACTGTTATATGCGCGTATAACCGGTCCAAACGCAGCAGTTAATCAGCCAGGGGTTCTCATGCTTTTAGTAACCCAACAGAAATGTCTTCATTTTTCAGCTTCGGGGACAGGTGTAACTTGAACAATTGAGCCTTTCATCCACTCATCATGCATTTATGTATGAAAGTGAAAAGCACTTTCATCCGTTCGTGCGTCACAAGCCAAACACGCTTTTGAATCAGGTACAGCGGCGTTGGTGAGGCTGGGGTGCTTCAGCCATTCACTTTTTATGACAGACAAAAGGAGTTCAATCTGTACTCATATTGGATGTTTGAAATTAAGAAGTTGCTTCGGTGCTCACGGCTTCTCTGAAAAAGAAGTGGAGTGGAACATCGCTAGCTCGGATGCTCTACCATCGAACTACAGGAGACTCATGAGAGATTGTTGGGAAAAAATTGAAAAAAAAAAGACCTTTATTTACCCTCGGCAGTATTTATAGCACACAAAGGCTAATGGGGCCGAGCAGTAGTCTAACACAAAGACTAGTGGGAGCCCGTTGGGAGAATTGTTTTCTGAGAATTCGTCGACAAGTAGAACGATTGTCATTTTCACTCTTGAAGGAGACCCTACGGTGCTCCAATGAGATTACACACAACGAAAACTGAGCTCTGTCGACTGCGGAATATCCGGCTGGTGTTCAACTTGAAGAGCCACACTGCTCAGATTAATGATTCTCTCAAATATTGAACTCAAAACACAGCTTGTTATTCAAAGACAAGAGCGCTCGACATCAAACAGCCCGCTCTTTTATAAAAGGAATACTTTTTTGTCACAGTAAAGAAATCCTACGAACTGTAGCCCGTCCCTGAACATACAATTGTTAAATTTGGTTTTCAAAGAAATTTAATTTAATTTAATTTAATTAATACGAGTGCAGTACTAGTTGTCAAGATTTAATAAGCTTGTTTGCTCGATCTCTTTTTAATTTTAAATTTAGAAGCCGGACAAATACAATTATTTATATTTGAAGTGATACTATTGTTTAATTTCGAAAATGAAAACCTGTTTTGATCTACTTCAATATTATGTTGTTTATCATTCTCACATCAAATAGCGACCAGGGAAGAAATGTCTCGTTGTTTTCATGTTTTTTGACTTCAGACTAAACTTTTCAGGTCCAACAATGTTTCTTTTCTTACGGCAGCCTTGGTGTAAATTAACCGCGGTTTTTCCGTCAAATGAACGATTTGAGCAGCGTAATAAAGGCACCAGTCCATTCCCGAAGCTGAAACCGATTGGTTGTTTCTGTTATTTTTATTTTGGGCTCCAATTTGGATAGTTTTCACGTATTTTTAGCTCGCATCATTTTAACTCTGGTTTATTATACTATTTGATAAAGCAACAAAACCCAGCAATATCTAGGGAAAAATTCACAGATTGCTATTTTTGTGCCCTTTAGCAAAAAGGAGCCATGAAGGGCATTGAGGATTGTTTAAATTTTGCCTCGCCGATCTGTTCTTTAGTATAATCGACTTTCTCTTCCCTGGAAAGACAAAAACATGGTTGCAAAATTTTCCTTCTAAGCAAACGTACTTTCCTAAATTAACATTTTGTATGTCTTGGCTTTGAACTGAGCTAGAGACATCGACCGAGTGCAAATTTACACACGCGTGACTACTCGCGACACGCGCGCGCATTTTGTACATTCATGGGAAGTAAATTGAAATTGGTTGTCATGTTTTGCTAAAATCTCCAGCTCCTCATCTTGAATCGGAGTTATACGCTTCTAATTCACATGCTTCTGGATGCAATTAACGCCCCAAACATCATCAACTTTTCAAGAGGATATCAACAGAACCAATTTCTTACTGAAATATTCACCCGATTAGGCTTTTCGAAGTCATCAACGATCGAACTTGTAAATCACAACAATATTATTTCACCGCTGGCATTACTTTCGGCTTGGAAACAAACCATTACCAGAAATCGTCGACGTTTTGCTCCCGCGCGATTGCACGCTAGGTTTTTGAGCGAAGGCGCCAAGAGCGACTAAATTAAAGCATTTCTTTACACCAGCGGACTTATGCAAAAAAGGCTTGGTTTCTAAGTCAAATTGAATAATGTCAATAATGGCTAGCGAGTATTGAGAACGAGCAGAAACTCTAACTTGTTTCTGGCCTTCGATCAGTCTCAGGGGAGTGCTTTGCTCGATAAAGCCTAACACTGACTGGCTGCGAATTTTGCACTTTTTCGTTGTGATTTTGTCTGGATTTATCCTAAGGACGGTGCCTCCTATTGCTAGTGCGCATTCGTTCTGCGCACCACGCAACCATCTTATCTTGCGCGATTACTCGCGCGATTTCCTTAGAAGATTGTTTGTTTTGATGGTTATCGTATTTTTCGTAAGCTCTTGATTTAGCGGATAGTTTTACAGGATTGGCAACAGGCTGTCTACACCAAAAACCCGTAAACGAAAGCGTTATTGTGGTGTGTTTTATGAAATTACGCTGAATCACGTCGGGAAAAGCAATTGAAGTGAAGTGGCAAATAATATAAGACTTAAGCTTAAGCTTAATCAAAACATATCGCTGTATAAACTGATTCAAAGGAATCGCTTCAAAAAGTCATGAGCTACACATATCGGTTTAATACACAACAAATCCGTTTCGGTTTTATTCTTTTATTTTATTGCTGTTTCAACAATAAATAACACGATGTCTTACCTTCGTAACTGATGAAAAGCTTGAATTTAATTGGCCTGAATAACGGACTGCGAAAATCAGAAGCAAGGAATCACGAATACTGGCTCTCAAACTGCGTAGTTTTTATGCATTTCAAAACTCCTTCCAGAAAGATGATACAACCACAAGAAACAACTGCGAAAGTAATTGACAAAACTACAAAACGTGATCTTACGTACATGTTTGTCTTCCACTTCGCCAGAGGCTAAAAGGGCAAGTTATACTGGAAAAAACTTTGAAATTTACGCAAAATGCACATCTCAAAACGTCTTCGAATTCGCTCTTAGCATTCAAAGCCATTACACCTTTGTCACGCTTCCGCCATATTGGATTCATAACGAGGCTAGCCGTGCATCATTTCCAAGATGGCGCACTACCATTGTTGTGTACCAAACTGCAACAACGACAAGCGCAAGAAAAGCGATGAAGAGTTAGGATTTTATAACTTTCCAACAGAAGAAAAACTACGAAAGGCATGGATAATAGCCATTCGGCGTGACGAGGGTCCATTTTTCAAGGTATGAACCGTAGAAATAAAGTCCATAACTACGAACTGTCTTCTTTCACTCCATGATAAAACTGAAATTAAATTATACGACATTTTAACATCAAGCTTACTCAAATTCTTGAAGCTTAATTCTATATAGAACGTAAAAGTTTCAATATCAGTTTTTTTTAACGATGACTGAGCTTATATTATCAATACGTTTGAGTCAACGGAGGTCATTTTTAACTTCATTAAATTCGCTGCTAGTCAGTGTAAAGGCTCTCCATATAATTCAATCTCTGATCATAGTTTTTTTTGGCTTGCCATGGTATACAGATACAAAAGGACTCTACACTAGTGTGTTCAGAACATTTTAAACCAGAAGAAATTGAAAGAACATTGGTTGGAAAGAAACGGATAAAGAAGCAAGTAGTACCATCAATATTTGCATGGTCTAAACCTAAACAAGAGCGATCAGAGAATTTGTATCAGCGAAGAAAAAGGCTTCGAACTGACACACAAACGCCCTTGAGCAGTGACGTGGAGGTCAGTAATGACAGGGCTGGATCTGCTTCCCCAGTACGATCATCAGCGGAACCCAGCAAAGAAGAAGATCTTCGTAATCGGATAGCAGAACTTGAGGGAAAGATAGCTGTTATGTCCCTGGTCAAATTTGGATTAGAAAGATTTTCCAGTAACCCAGAACAAATCCAGTTTTACACAGGATTCAGTTCTTATGAGCTATTAACATCTGTGTTCAGTTGGTTGGAGCCTTATGCAAAGAGCATGACCACATGGTCTCAAGTTCAGCGCATTAGTATATCCCCAGTCGCTTTTAAAGGCAAAACCGGGGACTCCAGTACAAAGTGTGCTTTACCACTAATTGATCAGTTTTTTTTATTTTTAGTGCGTGTTAAGCAAGGCTTTCCTGTTGAAGACTTGGCTGTAAGATTTAAAGTTAGTCCCAGTACCGTTAGTAGGGTATTTTTGACATGGGCTAATTTTCTTTACTTTATGCTGGGTCAGATACCCATTTGGCCCACAAAGGCTCAGGTAAAGGCCAACATGCCTGATTGTTTCAAGCGAACATACCCAAACACTTGTGCTATATTGGACTGCACAGAAATTAGGGTGCAGACCCCAAGTTCTAAAGTTCTAAATTCTGAATTTTATTCCTCATATAAGAGCCACGCCACTTATAAAGGCCTAGTAGGTATTTCCCCAAATGGTGCAGTGACCTTTGTGAGTTCTTTGTTCCAAGGAAGTATGTCAGATAAAGAGATTACTCGTCAAAGTGGAATTCTCAACTTGTTAGAAGGCACTGAAGTAATGGCAGATAAGGGGTTTTTAATTGAAGACCTTTTGAAAAAAGTAAATGCAACATTGGTGATTCCTCCTTTTTTAGGAAAAAGCAAGGGTTGTAATGTTTCAGGAGGTAAGCAGTTCACAGCTTCGGAGGTTTCTAACACTCAAGAAATTGCCAGACTTCGTATACATGTTGAGAGAGCTATAAGGAGAATTAAGGAATACCATTTCTTTGACAGAGTTCAGCCTCTTGTTTTAGGTGGTTCAGTAAATCAGGTCTGGGGTGTTTGCTGCTTTCTTACAAATCTAAAAGGACCATTATATTGACATTACAAATCAGCTTTCATATTTTGTATTGTGGTCTGAAGGTCTAGAATAATTGTGATAATATTCGTCATTACAGGGTTGTAAGGAATGGGTGAGTGGTTGAGAGGTTGGCCAATGCCATGCTTACTTTTATGTCAGCTCTTATTTACAAAGGTTGCAGACAGGCTGTGTTGGCATGATGTTTCCTTATTGAAAACATTTTGGATCCCTTTTTCTCTCCTTCAACCCCCTGCCCCCTCCCACTAAATAATGACTGCCCCCAAAACTGATCACCTGTTCGAAAGTCATGTGACAGTGAACTATTCCTTTAATATTTTCTGGTATAGGTTTTTTTCCACATATTTTCTCAAAAGTTTCTTCATCCTTCTTTGCATCCGAGCATGTACATCTGGAAGTTGTTTGGAACAGTTGATACTTCTGGTGGGCATTGATTGGCTGCGGTCTGAGAGAACCTGCTCGCAGGCTATATCACTGTCAGCATTTCATTAATTTGTGAACCATAAATTCAAAATAAAAGTTATCCAACTTGTCCTTCATGGTTGTTAGCATTTCACTGTCTGATCTGATTCTTTCTAAGTGATAGTCATTCTTGCACCACACAAAAAAGTCAACCCAGGTCGTCTCCGAGAGAAGCAGAGGTCCATTCACCTGGTAGTAGTAACTGTGACTTTTTTCAGTTTTAGTGCACCATTAACTTCTTTTAGGTAAGGCAATTCAACAACAGAGTCAGACAAAGAGCATTTTATTTCTAGCGTGCCCCATGGATTTGCCTCACTCGGATCGTAAACTCTGCGGTCAGGGGAACATGCTAAATGGGGACATGAAGGATTAATAATAATGCCACATGGGTAAACATTTAGATGCGTAATTTCGGCGTAGCTCGTGGCTGCATTTTCCTCATTCTCAACTCCATATTTCATTGCGGCTGTTTGAATTGTTTTCTTCATGAAGCGCTCAGCAAGTAACTCGAAATCTTTTTTTCGGCAACAGACATCCTTGAACTTACTTGCTGTTAATCTTTGCGCCCGGAGCTCATGCCACATTGAGTCGTCTGCCTGGTTCCGAGTCTCTTTTTCGTACAAATTTGCTTGATCGAGAGACAGTTGTAAGCCATCTATGAAGTTCTACTGTGACATGGTCAGCACAGTGGAGTAAGCTTGGTTTACAGGAGGTAAGGTAAATATAGGAGGATCAGCTGCTTCAATGTTTACGTGTACTTTAGGCCTATTAGACGGTTTGACTCTTTGTTGATATGAAAGCATAGACCCTTTAGAGACATCTCCAAACTTACAGCTTACTTTACTGACATCTTTGCTCGCGGGTAAGGCACTATGTAGCTGTATTGATGGGAAATTCTCGATTGCAGTCCTTAAATTTTCGACAACAGATAAGTCCCCTATCACATTAGGAATAGGATTATAGAGATTGGAACGAATTCCATCTGACCGCTTTGAAGATGAAGTCGGCATTTTTACTTTTTGAATTGTAAGTTCTTGTACCTCCCCTGGATTTATTCCTTGAGATCTGTTTGGTACATTCCACGTTTGGGGTAAAGACGTTTTGGAAATGGCAGGAGGGACAGTCTTAAGACCAAGTGCCTGATAGTGAGCTAGAAGATGAAGTAAACCTATTATGTGATTGCATTTGCCCATGCCTGCTTCACATCCACATTGAGCTGAGAGCACCTTGGTTGCAGGGGCCGCTGCTAATGTGACCTACACGGAAAATTGCATTAAACGGTATAAGTACATCATTTATGTGAGTCAAATTCCACATAAAACTTGATAATCGACAAACACGCTAACTTCATCACCCTACCTGTAATCTCCATGGTTCGTCGTTTTTCCTTTGTGATTTTTAACTTCGTGCCTTGACAGCAGCCTCGTTTTTGCCGGAAGATTTTACTGTGAAAATGATTTTCGCTGTTACAAACAATACATATGTTAACTTACAGAGATTTTAGTCCACGTTTTCTTAATACAAACCTTCCACGTCGAATATGTATCCTTCGCAAAAATTACTATAACCCCGAATCAAAACTTTCTTTGGTACTTTTGCTTCTTGTTTTGCCCATTCTTCGACAAATCGTAAGCTTATTTCGGGTACATTTTGTAAGGATTTGCTCCAGCACGACGGTTCACACGATGCAGTCGCCATCTTTGCATGGCTACTTATGCACGGCTAGCCTCGTTTGGAATCCAATATGGCGGAAGCGTGACAAAGGAGTATTCCCGAAGAATCAAGAAAACTTTTTGTTCCAGCATGTGTCGCCATACAGGTATCCCAGCATGCCCAAGGAAAAGACATGCAAATATTTCACTTACTAGGGAGGGGGTAGAGCAAACATTGTCTCGAGCCCCCAAAACAGCTTCTTAAAAGTAGAAAATAACCAATTTAGCTCTAAAAAACGCACGGTGACACCCACTTTTTACCTCACAAAACGAAAGTGGTAAGCCTACTCAACACATGGTGATTTTTTCGTAGTTCGCAAAATATATTTAGCCTGTGTTTTTGCTCAACTAAAGGGAGCAGTCAGGGCCAAAAATGCCTCCAATGCAATGATTTTGTAATAAATACCACATAAAAAGTAGTTTTTATATCACCAGTTGTTATGTGTTTCAAAGCTTGTGGTTTGTTGTTGCCTTGGTATACGTAAACAGGAATTCTAAGGAAATGTTCAGAGAAATATTTCTTCTTTTCTTTTTTGCGAAAAAATACTAAGTCTCTATTTTTTGCAGCTTTGGACTTAATTATCTCTGAAAAATGCACGGTTACCCTCCGATTTTCTTTTCAATTTTCGTTAGCCCTTACCAACATCTACATTTTAGCATAGTGATAATCCGCGAAAAAATATCTTCGTATTAGGAGGCACCGTCCTTAAAAGCGGCTTTTTTGGAAAGCTCATTCCCTAGTAACATTGCTCGGACGTGCGGAAGATTGTCAGAACGAGGAAATGCATTGCAAAATTTGTATTAAAGGTGAGTAATTTTTCCAAAATCTGACTAAAATGGTGACTTTATAGGAGTCAGTAACCGAAGTTTTTCAATTACATGTAAAAATTGTCTAAAGTTTCTTAAGGCAACAAAGAACACTCTGTTAACGCTTTAGTTTTTATATGCGACGTGCGGAAAATAAGCAACATTGCCACCGGTAAATTTATCTGAAATAATAATAATATATAATAATAATATATCACATAAATAATAAACAGCAAATAAGCGGTTTTGTACTTTATGTGCGCCCGTTCTCGAAAAAACTCTTTGAAATTGTAGTTCAGCTGTTCGTGAGGTTAAATCGCGCCTGGAAATGCCTTAGTTTTTAAGGAATTACTGTCGTGAAAACACCCAAACACTGAGCCAAACTCCGTTTGAAGGTGTGAACTAATCTCTGCCACGGTAGCCGAGTGGCAGCGTTTACGTAGATTATTGAGAAATTTCCTCAGTGATGTACTTCCATTCTGTTGCTTTGTATTGCTCGTATAAATGTCGGTAAACGTTTTTACGAACAACTAAAAATGTATCCAGAAAGGTTTGTTCCATTACTCTGCTGTTGAAAAGTATAACATTCCAATAGCGAGTTACGTTTAGCATTTCGGTGCAAAATAAATCAGCCTCGGAGTTAAGTTTTTTATTTTGTACATTCATGGGAAGTAAATTGTTAGTTAACAGAAAACTAGAGGACTCAGAAAGCCGCGCGGGTCATTAAACCTGAATCAGGTTGAAGATGCGGTAGCTGAGCTGTAGTAATAGCATTAGTTCTTCGCAAGCATCCATAATACCACTTCTGCCTTGAGGTGAAGGTAACATGGCGGCAATTTTATACTCGCATGCCGGGTTTACAAGCGTGTCCCCTCTAAAAGACCATCCCTCATGCTAACCCGCATAATAATAATAATAATAATAATAATAATAATAAATAATAATAATAATAATTTTTAAAAAGTCATAAACAAAAAACGATGCCATATAAAGTATTGGTGACAATTTTTAACGTCATTATAGTGTAACGAATTATTCCCCATGAACTCTATTGACAACAAGAATTTCAAGCATGGTCTAAGCGGTGTAGACTGCGAGTAATCTCTTATTTCGGCGATGGATTGTGAAACGGGAAAAATACACTCGCGCGCGAAATTGCGAGTAGTCGCGTCTCCTTGCCAATTCGCGCGCGGGCGCGCGCTTGTTTCTCCCGCCCCACAATCCATCGCCGAAATTAGAGCTACTCGCAGTCTATAAGCGGTGAACTAGAAAACGGTAAAAAAGAAGCAAGGCTGGTTACACGGCGAGGAATATATATATTTAACCAATATTTCGGGAGGCACAGCCTTCCTTCATCAGGGTGTTACATATTATGACCCTAACGTGAAACGACGTTACAATTTAAAAGAAGTTGTTGATATAATATGATACTATTATAAAGGCAAACAATACAACGGAAAATAAAAAACGTTACAGTTTGAAAATTTGAAAGATACGTAACATGAAAACAAAAGGAAAGGTATTACATTTTGTCTTTTCTATTGATACCTACAGGTTCAAGAGTTTGACCTCTGTCAATTAAATATGCTTCTCTGGCTTTTCGCACACCATCTGATCACGATTAGATTTAGAGATTTCTAGGGGAATTAATTGCATGTCAGTAGTGCTGTGACCGTTAGAGAGAAAATGTTCTGATACTGCAGTGGGTTTAGAGCTGTTGGTTTGTTTGTCAACTGTTCTACGATGTTCGTTGAAACGATCCTTTAGTCTTCGTTTAGTTTCGCCTATGTATTGTTTGTGACAGTGATTGCATTGTACCATGAATATGACATTTTTAGAATTGCAGTCAATGTGATGTTTGATAAATCACCACTGTCCTTGAATTTAGGGATATCCCGGACTGGTTATGTAGTTGCATGTTAAACAGTTGTGGCCACAGCGAAAGGCACCAAGGGGTTGATTATTTTTAGTAGGTTTACGTAGTTAAGCACTGACCAATAGATCGTTAAGATTGTTAGAACGTAGGAAAGCAACAAGAGGGGCAGCCTTGAAAACGTTAGCGCAGCGGGGAGATGAAGATAAAATGTTGAAGTGTTTGTGAATAATAGATGATACGGAGCGAATAGCTGGATTGTATGTTATGACAAGGGGTATACGTGTAGGCTGGCTAGTATCGAAATTGCGTTGTTTGAGGGCAAGTGCTTCGGTACGTGAAATGTTGTAAACGCGTTGTATTTCGTTGTTGAGGAAAGAAAGATTGTACCCACGTTCCAACAATCTTAACGATCTATTGGTCAGTGCTAAACTACGTAAACCTGCTAAAAATAATCAACCCCTTGGTGCCTTTCGCTGTGGCCACAACTGTTTAACATGCAACTACATAACCAGTCCGGGATATCCCTAAATTTAAGGACAGTGGTGACGTCACGGAGCTATTGTTCTCACCCAAAATGGCGGACGATTCGCGAACGTGTTAGAAGTTGATTGAATCCTTTGTTTCCAGGCATTTCTGAGCTTTCATCTGGGATATTTTTTGAAGATATCATTTGTCAACAGATCAGTAGCCATATTGGAAGTGTTTGGGAGAGGTTTTGTGAAATACATCAGTTTGTTTCTAGGCGAAAATCTGCGCGATGTAATACTTAATTGAAATTGTTGCTCGCGTTTCAAGGTAGGTGGACAGTTATCAACCTGATTATATTGTATTTTGCGATTTTTCTTGAAGTTCTAAATATTTTTCCCCGACTGTTATATCGATAAAGTTTTATCGTCTGAAATATGAAGATGGTAGACAACCTAGATTTCTGGTAGACTTTCTTGGAAGTTCGAAGTTCAAGAACCATCTAGAGGTTGGTAACACTACACAACAGCTGTTTCTCAAACAACCAAACTACTTCGTGTCATTGTGGTTTTCAAAGTAATGATGATTTTGTTTGGTTTTCTTTTTAGATCATGGAAACCCACATGATAGACTCAAACCAGGGGAACGAAAAGAGGAGGCTTTTAAATTTGCTGACTAAATGCTAATAATTTGGAAGGTTTCCGTGTTGGTTGATTCTTCAAATGTCCACCCACGGTCAATATATATGAGATGTCGAGCAAAATGCAACCCAACTGCGACAACATGGGTTCCACAGTGATGACTGTGTGATCTCTGTTAAGAAGACGCAAGGGAGGCCTCCAAAAGAATTAATGTTAACATTGTGGCGTAAAGCAACAATAAAATTGGAAGTGAAACTGACTCAGCTTCTGAGCATGAAGATGAAACTCAGACAGTGCTACCGAATAGAAGTTACACTCTATCCACGAACAATTTTAGAGAAGCCATTGGTAGGATGCCATTAACTGACCAATGTTTTGTTTTCCAAGAGCTTAGGTTCACTTAAATTGCTCAACTTAAAACAAACTTCCAATCATTTTACAGGTTATGAAAATATACAAACCACAAACAACAATTTTTCAAAATAGAGTCCATCAGTTTGACCACCAAAATAGAGTCAACAATTGGAGAAAATGATTTAGACACTACTTGGGTTTTTAACAGAGTGCACAAAATATGTGGCCATAGTAACAAAGTATTTGAGAATTACAAATCTAGTGGAATTCTTTTGCATTTAGCCATAGTTAATAGAGGGAAATGGTTATGAAACCCTGCAAATATCGAAGGAGCAAAACAAAGAGGCCAAGATTTATGTTGGAGGGTCCATGACCATGCACATCTTTTGTTTTGCACCCATGTACTACGCATGAACTACATACCTAATCACAATGTTTCTATTGGTTAATTGCATGAACACATGTGACCCCTCCATCAGTGTTTGTCGAGTGTTAACACTAGACAAACACTGATGAAGGGGTTATCCCCGAAACGTCTGACTGTTAAAAATACAGTTTCTGAGCAATCAAAATGACAACATTTAGCATTTAACTCGAGCGTTACGCAGCAAAACATTTTTTGTGCTATGAACACGTGACCACCTATTGTTATTTGTGCACCGTCAACCCTCGAAATAGCAAACAAAAACATAAAACAAAGAACTTTGCTAGGCTTCATAACCATTTCCCTCTACTGACCATGATTTAGCTAACACCAATAACGCTGTACACTTCAGCCAAGTTCAGCACATTCAGTACGGTTATAGTTCGTGCTGTCTTTTTTATTTCAGGTCCTTTCAACCAAAAAGATCAAATAAAATGGTTAAAAATGAATTGTCTCCCTGGGGCCGGTTCCTGAAAGGTGTAATAACTTTATTCCAGGGATAAATCTGCCTTATTCCAGGAATACCTGTTGGAATAAAACAGATATATCCCTGGAATACAGTTATTACACTTTTCAGGAACCGGCCCCAGGTCTTTTGTTTTTAAGCATGTATTTCACTGTTACTTCTTGATGCAAGGGGAGCCACATTTTTGTGGGCATTTGAATCCTGCTGGCTTTACCTTACATTAATTTCTTCAATCCCAGATTAAATCCTGATGTAATGTTTAATGGCTTCAGGTCTTATTTTTAAATTAAAGCAAATTTCAAATAAAGGGCTTTGCATTAGGTATCGCTTACAGAAGGATTTTTTTGGGTGTCCAGAAAATCAGAAATGAACTTTTAAAAATCGACACAACTCCAGTCATTCTATTTGAGTAAAATACAATGAACAACCAATTGCCATGCTACCTAATTCCTACTTTTATTCAGTCAAATCACATCACTGCAACAGTTACTGATTCCTCTGGTTGCATGGTTGTTACAAAAGGTTAAATTTTAATCTGGTAATTGTTTATCAATCCTGTCACAAAATGGGATAAAGGTATTTCCTTGAAATAGGCCTGCATGAATATTTTTATTTGTGCTTGTAAAGGGGTCATATTCAAGCGAGTATAAGCAGGTTGTAATTTAATCCAGAATTGATACAACTCTATTCTGTATGAAACATCTGTGGATAATGAAAATAATTAAAACACATACGCCCAGAGAATTAAAACGTTTTGCTTATAAGGCAACTCTACAAAAATGAAATGCATGTAAGCTTAACAAGACAGCTCATCACACAATGTATATTCATTTTTATTTGAGCTTTATAAGCTTACTTTCAACTGACCAGTCCCCTTCTAAATATGCCTTATCTTTACTGGTTCAAATGAAGAATGATCCTCGCAGTTGTGAACGCAATTTTTGCAATTGCGAAAAGAAGCCTGAAAAAAAATTCAGGACTTCAACGGGGTTCGAACCCGTGACCTCGCGATTAGCGGTGCGATGCTCTAACCAACTGAGCTATGAAGCCACTGACGTTGGGAGCAGGTCAATTGTGAGTTCATATCCTCCCGTGAAAGAAATGAAAGTGAATGATATATGAAATGAATCATATATGAGTAGTATGTAAGGAATTAGTCCAACAACACTTTTTTAAAGTTATCCCTCCGGCACTTCGCTTCGCTCGCTTCGCTCGCTACGCTACACTTGTCGGGATAACTTTAAAAAAGTGATTGTTGGACTAATTCCTTACATACTACTTAGCGTCGAGGAGCGGAGCGACGAGGAAAAAGGGTGAGGATATAGGATGCTTGATTGGTGGATAAGGCCAAAGCTGCAAGCAATTAATTGTTTTTGAAAAATTTTCTTGCATATATATGGCGGCCCGGCAATTGAACAGTGGCGAGCAAACAGTGACGAGTGGCGACATGGATTTGACGAACTGTGCGGTTGCATGTGAGGGAAAAACAGTATTTGAAAACTTGGAAAAGTTCTTTCAGAAAAAGAGATTGAAGACCTTAAAAAAAGGAATCCACAATTGGACATTTTGTTTAATTTGAGAAACAACTCAAAAAACGAATTAATTGGGTGTGTTGTTAAAAACACCGATTTGTCAGAAAAAAAACTGGTTGGTTTTATTAGTCGTCCCACGGATTTGAATGATTCGGATAATGATTCGGTTGATTATGGTTCGGATGATGAGAACCCAGATTCTCTTTGTGGTTTGTGGAGCAAGAATAACGATGGTACTTGGAATAAAATCCACACGGCTTCTCAGCAAGGATAATTTTTATTAATATATGGGCTGTATTTCACCGAAGCAAAGTCCTTTATTAAATCGAATATCAGAAGTGTTCTGCAAAGCGGCACTTGTAAACGCAGTTAAACCCCCCGAGCAAGAACTGCGCCACCGAGTGTGTTGCGCTTTGGTTGAAGAAATAGAGGTCTGGGTTGCAAAACAAAAAGCAAAAAAAAAAAAAAACCCACACTATTATTGCCCAGAAGAGCAAATGCAGAAAGTTCTTCATAAACTTAAAAACGACGAAGCCCCGTGGAGGTTAATAAAACAAACAAAAGACACACGTTTTATTGACAAATGTGCTTATTTGTGTATAAGGGTAAGATACGAGCTGCCACAGCAGGAAAAAGACTTCATGGATATGTGGTTGGTAAAAGAGGGGTTTTATGACACCGTTAATTGAAGAAATGTGCGCAGGTATATTATGCGAACCGATGGGGTGTTCCATGAAAGGTACATTTCTCCCCTATGGGAACCAAAGTTTTATTGTTTGGCCATTTTCAGGCACATAAGCAAGGATGTGTGGTTTTTTTCTGTTTCAAAAAGATGTTCAAAAGGCTTTGAAGAACACAAAAACCCTTTTGGGTTTTATGATGAGTTTTATGCAATTACACACCAAACCTTTGCTGAACAATTCATTAAAAGTCTTTATTTTAACGGAAAATTGATCTTGATAGGGTTGATTCTGACGAAAAATACACGGTTGAATTTGGGGTTGAAGACGTCCCTGAAGTAACAATAATGGGTTTATTACGCGAAATCCATTTCACAAACGAAAAACGCCCCTATTTCAAAAAACCGTTGTATGACGAAAAACTTTTGGGTGAAATGTCAATTTCCGAAATTTTAAAAGATTACCACCCCCCCAAACCAATTGCAAAACCGAGAAAAACAACCCCCCTTTGGCAAAAGATTCAGGGTCTACCCCCCGAGCTTCAAGAAAAAATTTACAAGAAAATTATTCAAAACGCAATTGAAACAAGAGAAAAAATGGGTTGGAGAAAAGTGCAGTGGGAGTTAATGGATACTTTTCTGAAGTTTTATTGTGAATACCAAGATGTTCACACAAAGGCGTGGGTTTTCAATGAAAACCTCATTTGTTTGGCCTGTTTGTGTAAAAACGCCAGTTTTATTCATTCTTTTGGAAATTATTGGGATCAAAAAGACCGATTCATGAACAACCCCTTTTACCATAAAAAATTTACGGAATGGACTTAAAAACGTTCTTCAAAGGGTGGTTTTTTTGACAATTGGTTGAAAGAAATTTGTGTAACATGGCACCCATTCAATGAATTTTATGTCAAAGAAACCTTTGAACGGTTGGGAATAACATATGAAACTTTGGCATTAAAACTAAGACAAGGAAACTTTGAAATGAAAATTACACCCTTTTTAAAAGAAGAAGAAGAAGAATAGGCAATGGAGCCTTACTGTGAAATTAACAAGTGCTTTACACTGATCACTATTTGCGGCAAATGTAAAGACTGTCGCCGCAACGGGTTTTGTTTTCACTGCATGTTACAAAACAAAGCCCACGAGTTGCCGCCCCTTTCTCAATTTGCAGAAAAGTTTCATGAAGAAATATACCCATGTTTGCCCCACTGGTGCTTCTCATGTATTGGTGGTTGGTGCCCAACCCAAAAACAATAGAGGAAGAGGTACGCCACGAATTTAAGCGTGTTGTTGACGAGATAAACCGACCGCGGCCTGTCAATTAAATTTTGTTTATATATGGGAAGCAGCGGCGGAGGATTGCCATCAAAGCGTACATTTGACCAAGCGTTGGTGGTTTTTTCTCACCTTCAAGCACAACACGAGCAAACGAGAAAAAACACCCGTCTTCAAAACCTTATCACTTCAATCCGGGAAACGGTTGATTTTTTTGTGCAGGATTTGACCGACAAAAAGTACCACGAGTACGATTCAACCGACTGGGCAAACAGTTTGAAAGAGGATGTTGACAATTTTTTGAAAGAACACCCAGACAAAGCCCCCGCACTTGACAAAGTTTTACAAGAAGAAGGGCTAAGGCTGTTGAAAGCGGTTGGCAAAGAGGTTGGCAATTGAACAAAAAACTTTTTTAGTTATATGACACGCAAAGTCATTGCGACACGCGACGACATTGAGGCATGCGACATTATTGTTAATGTTACATTGGAAGAATTTGTTGATGCTTTCATGAGTGGGGTAAAAGCTGGGTTTTCCAAAATACCCGCAGGTGTCAACATAGATAAGTTTATTTCTGACGTGAAAAGAGATTTTCTTTTAACCAGTCTTAATGAACACATAAGTAACATGACATTTGAACAAAGAATATTTTTGTGTATATGGAAACCCTTTCATGTGAAATTCAAGAAAAGGTTTTGAAAGAAGTTATCAAACAAAAAGTTGAGAACAAAAAAAGGATGGGGTGGGATAAACTTCACAAATACATTACCTGTTCGACGTGTGAAGAAGCAAAAAAAGGGGTGCGTATTGCAGATGACAATGAGTTTTGGATTGAGCCCAGACCAGAGGATTTGGAAGAAACACCAAACCGATTAATACGCCCTTCAAAGGTTTATATTATTAAATGCAGAGGTTGTGGAATAAATTTCGAAGAAGGTGAACAGATTTTTCACCCAATTACAACCGTGAGGCGTGTATTTGAAAAACCTAAAGATGCCATTTATTCTCCATCTATGAAATGGGAACATAAATACAATTACAGATTTCATTACCACCGCTATTTTGTGACTAACGAAGAAAAAAAAAAGCATTAAAAAAGCATTAAAAAAGAAATAAAGAAATTGGAAGAGACCTCCAATGAGGCCATTAAAAATTTGATGTTGGAACCAAGTTTTTCTTTGGCGTTAATTGCGTTGCGGGCAACCGTATGCCCCCATTGACGCTGGTTGTGCGGAATGCTGTCAAGCGCCCTGACCATTTTTCGGTCAGCAACGTGCTTACAGTTTTTTTCGTCCTCGCCGTATTTTTTTGCGCGATAACCACAGCTACTGTAATCAACATCGTGCTGCATTGCAACTGCATCAGTTTTTCCGGTTGGTTTTTGGAAAATTTGCAGAATTTCCCAGTTTCAGGGTCGTAATCCAACTGGTGGTGCAAAGGGTTGTAGGGGCCGGTGTAGTTGTGCCCCGGCAGAGTAAACCCTCTTTTTGGTCTGGGCAGTTTTACCAATCAGTTCGTGAATATCAACCCCTTTGCCGTAATAGTTTTGCATGGTGTGTTTGAAGACGGTGTTGAAGCCACGCCCTTTGACAAGCGCTGGAACAAAGGCAGCCATTTTTGCAGCTGGTCGGGGGAAGCAAACATAAGATCACCAAGCAACCCAGCACCATAGCCTTTCCATTTAATCCAAGAGCCGTAGCTGCGTGTTCCACCCTCGCGTTTATAGTCAGCGTACTGGAGTTTGTAATCGGCCACCATTTTCCGGCCCTCTGCCACCGAAACTTCGGGCCCTTTGAAAAGTTTGGGGTTGGAAACGACGTCCCACAGTTTCTTGAAATCAACAAACGGAAAAGGAACGGGAACGCCGCTGCCAAAGTAGTTGCGGGCGGCTTTTTGGTAATATCCATAAAACCGTGGTGTTGGGGGATGGCCTTACCAAATGCATTCAAAAATTTCATGTCAGTGGCAAACTTGGGAACCAAAACACCCTGTGAACGAAAACGGGGGTCAAAAAAGTCAGCCAAACCCGCGCCGTCTAAATCCGGCCGAGCGAACGTTGGGGCGCATTTTGGTTGAAAGCTGATTCAAACCTTCAGTGCCAACTTTTTGTAAAATGGGGGTGGCTTTGCGAATGCCGTAATTTATCACACGCTGCTGCAGCTGGGGATTCCGCAAAGCTTCAGAAGCATAGTATCTCCCCATTTCAACCCCCTTTTTTGTGAGATAAGGGATGCCGTGGTGAAGGGTGAAATCCAAAGCAGTACCAGCAATATCCGAGCCAATTCCTTCACCTTTTACTTTTTGCCTTTTTTTTTGGTTTTGTTTTCTTTTTTACCCCAGCCCCACTACTCATTGGAACATACCGCCATTTTTTTGCGCCACACACAGCACAGATGGCTTTGCCGGCTTTCCGTTTTCCCTTAATTGTGTCAGCCATTGAAAAGGTTTCAGAGCCTGGCACGTTTGGGTGTTGCGCCTGTCGCGCACACAGTACCATTCAACCATATTGAATATTTTAATTTTCCTTTGACACAAAGTAGTTTTTAACAGCCTGTTCATTATGAAAAACATTGTTGGTAAACCCTTTTAAAATTTCTTTAAAACTCCTCCCTTTGTGTCTTTCATTCAAAAACAGCAAACAATAATAACCACACCTTAAACTTCGAATCCACTGAATTTGATTATTATTGTGAAGAAAGGTTTTTCTCCCCGCCTTTATCATTTCATCTTCCCACTCAGCCGGGGGTGGCAACCCAAAAGAATCGAAATATTCGATGTCTTTTCCATTCCAACAACAAACCCAATGTGTTCCAAAATTGCCCAGATCGTCGAGATTAATTATGCAGGGGGGATGGTGCAAAGGTTTAACTTCATTGCGGGAGAAAATTCCCTTTATTGGTATGCCAAGATATTCACACCAATTCATCAAATCCACATTGGAAAGTGCGACGTCTTTAAACTTCATTTTTTTTTCCTCTTCCCACCATCATCGGATACTCCCAATCCTCCCATCGACCAAAAACGGGCGGCGGCGCATTTGCATTCCACCTCCTGTTGGGGGTAGTCGTGGGGGAAACTTCGGGACTGAACGCCGAGTGCGGGGTTTTATTTGCATCCCCCACCAAAAACCTTTTTCACAAGGCTAATTGCCAAAGGAATACCAATTGAAGCCAACATCCCAAGAAACCCCCCATATTGTTTTGCCCCACCCCCTTTAACATGGCCGTGGCCAACAAGATAATTGTAAATCTGCTGTTTTTGTTGGGGGGTCAGCATTTGAACCAAATTGTACAGCTCAACGTGCTTTGGCCCAATGTTGCCCCCAAAGATTTTTTTCAAAAGTTTTTCCGCACCAAAACTCAAGCCGGCCATTCCCAAAGTTTTGCCAACGGCGGGCGCAACTGCTCTGGCCAAGTTTAACGCGGTTGAGAACAGATTACCACCTGTTATGCTTTTCGTGCGCATAAGCTGTGTTTTTGTGAATCTTATTTCAGCCCCCTCCCCAGAGCTTGCCTTTTTATTCAGATGGGCAATTTGTCTTTGGGTCAAATGAAGTGTGTCCCCTTTATTGAGCTGGTCCTTTTTTATCCGAATAGTCAAAGGCAGTTTAGTTTTAACAGCCTTGACAAAGTCGCGTCTTTGTCCATCGCTCAACGCCACTTTAAATGGGTAATACTCGGTTGGCATGCCTATAAAAAGGAAATAATTACACCTTTACAACCAATTCGTTGCCAACTTTACTGATTAAAACCTTTTCTTCATTCAGAACCGCGGCAAACATAGTGTAATTTTGTGTGGCGGCTTGATTCAGTCTATAATGGAAAATTAAATTCTTTTCGTCACCCGAAACACTTGGCTTTGTGTCGCGCAGATCGAAATGAATGACAGGATAAAGAGTCGAATAGTTGGCGACATTCAGCTGTGTCCCGGTGTTAACATCATTTTTGCGGTAGCTGTAGTCAATCAAATCGCGGCGTATACGTACTAAATCATCACCATCATATTCCGGTTCAGGATAAAACTCTGAACCATACTGCAAACGGCAGGTTGAAAGTTTTGCGCCACCATCAAGACTGAAAGTGTGAAAAGCGTATGGATTGGCTGTGGCCACATTCACACTTGCCGTTTTTTGGAAGAAAATGAATACATGTTTTACATTTTTAATGCCAGCAGAAATCGTCCATTGCCCGTTGGCTGCTGTTTGGAGGTCTGGTGAAGTAAGCGTTTCTTTTATGTATGACCATTCGGTAGGTTTCATAAAATCCGCATTAACCATTGACAAACCTTTTGGTGAAAATGTCAATCTTGGGACCTATAGTTGCATTTTTGTGATAACAATTCGGTGGTTTGCCGCGGCTGCGCCACCAAAAATTCTTTCAGAGTCGTCTTCAGGGGTAACGGTAAGTTTCATTTGCAACGGCGGTAAAAGGCGATCATACAACCTTTCGAAAAACGAAAAGCCCTTGAGTGGAATAATGGTTTTAACCGTTTTTTGGGGATCCCCCTGTGAAAGAAGCGCGCGCTTTCTGATTCCAAGGTTGGTTGCGGCTGCCCCCGTTACAGTTGTGTTGTCATTGTCAAGGTACCAAAACTCATCCTGGGCCACGCTGCGGGAATAATCATCCGAAAACTCCAGCAGTTTTTTGATGAAAATAACCTTGTTAACATTGTCGGCCTCATAAAGACTTGTGGTTGTTCCGGACTCTATTTTTAATCTTTTAATAAGTGAAAAGGAGCCATTTGCGGGCGCCGACGCCGTGTCGGCCGCCACCAAGGCACCGTCGGCGGTTGCTTGCAGTTCGTACTCCACCCTGAAATAAGCGTTATACCAATCAACATGAACATCACGGTCTCTCATGTTAAAAACCATAATCTTTGTTTGTCTTGCCCCATTGCCTGGCAATTCGATGGGTGTATTAGGTTCATAAAATAGGTAGTCCACCCTTTCCAACATTTCGGAGGCTCTGAACATCCTCTATTAACAAATGAAAAAAATTACAATTCATTCGCCAAAATTTGGGCAAGCTTCACCATGGAATCCTTTGATGTGGGTTTTGTTTTTGATGGGGTGCGCCCTGTTTTTTGTTTTCGGTTTTGCAAAATTTGGCGGATTTTTTTGCCGCCCTTTTCGGTCACAACCGAAGCCACCTGTTCAGCAGCCTTTTAGGCGGTTTTTGCGGCAACTTTTTTCACCACGGGGGCTGCCATTTTTTGAATTTGTTTGCCAATTGCCATAAGGGTATCACGCACCACGCCCGTTCCTTTGTGGCGGTAGCGGTATCTTCCGCGGTCATTGTCATAAAACCTCATCCATTCGCTAACCCTGTGCATATAATTTTGTTAAATTTATGACCCCACGCTCTCTTATTGTAATGTCCAAAGCCACTTCGCTGTGGTTGAGATCAAGAATGTTGTTTCGCCCGTCAGTAACCCTTACTCTTATGGCGTTAATCACTGATTTGTTAACTGGGTGAAACTGTTGGCGGGGTGGCGTTAATTTTATTGGGTAGCTTGGCTGAAGGTCGGTCGTTGAAAAAGTAAAAATAACATCATCTGGCAAGTTGGAAGTCGCTCGCGAAATAAGATCGCAATGAATGAAAATCCAATCAACACCTCTTGTGATGTTAGGTATGATGTCGCCGGTGTATCTTGTTGAGCCGGACAAAACTTTTTTGTTGAAACCGATTAGTTTACCAAAATCGCCCGTTGACAGGTCAAGCTCATAACCCGCGGCAACCCCAACCACAACCCGTGTAATAGCGAAATCAAAATACAAATGAAAAATGTATTTTTTGTCTTGAGCGGTGGGGTCAACAAACTCAGCGCCTGTTTGCAGAGCTCGTTGCAAATCTGTGTAATCATACTGCCCATTGGGAATTTGAATCGTTTTCCAGGCTTCCCCCGCCTTTCTCCATTTTACGGTGTTGTTATTGTAAGTGGAGGACACATTGTACCAAGAGTAGCTCATGTTTATAAGATTGTCAAGCGCGGCCTCATATGACGTTTGCCCGTCCGGGTTATCAAGCACAATTGGTGGGGTAAACCTTATTGTGAAGTCATGGGACCTTTGCCTGTCTCCATCCGCTTGAAGCTTTGCGAGACTTGAATCAAGCTGCACGGGGAACATCATTGCTGTATGTAATCAGAAAAAATTTTGTTGGCCTGGAATTGATTAATTATACCCCGCTTAAAAAGTTGGTTAATTAAATTACTAATTTGTCTGCGCAGTTTAATTGAGGTGTTGCCGGCCCGGATATGCCCAAGACCAAAGTAAAGCTGATGAATCAATTTATCGGCGTTCTTCCCAGTTCCACTTCCTTCCATCCTCCATTCAGATGGGTCTTCATCCTCTTCCATCCCTTCGATCGCACCACGGCGCTCAACAATGGCCTTCTCCCAATTTGAAAGGGGTCGAGGGTGTCCTGCTTTCTTCAAAGCTCTTCTTCCACTGTGCAGTTCTTCAGGGTTTGGCCCTTTTCTTTTTTCACTATATTCTTCGACAAAATTTTTCAAGTCGTCAAGGTTGAAACCATGAAATGAAGATTTTTTGCTTTTTACAACATAATCGGGGTTGGTTTCGTTCATTTTTATGAGCCTTTTGGCGTTAACCAAAAGATTGGTTGTAACAAGGGGAGGGGGGCTTGTGGAAACGCCTCTTCTGCTTCTTCTTCTTCTTCTGTTTCAGCATCGGGCCGAAAGTCATCATAGCCAAACGGATTAATCCTGTCAAACTCATCCATTGCGTAATCTGGCCCGACCTGCTCGGACTCATCAACAGGCGCGCGGTCCAACCGGCTTGTTACGGGCTGTAGAAGCTTTTCTGCTTTTATTGCGCCAATTTTGTCTTCAAGGCGCTGCTTTCTAGCCGCCTGTCTGATTGTTTCTTCTTGCCTTTCAACTTCGGTCTCCTCTTTTGCCCTTTTTTGCCATCTCATTAATGACATGTTTATATAGGAAGAAAAAAAAATGAAGATCCCAAATTATGATCCCGCCGGCACTCGGAAAACCAGTTTCAGACAGGGCGACCCTTCTATGCCAGCCGACATGTTTCGAATGTTGATTTGCGGCCCCAGTGGCTCCGGCAAAACATGCACATGCTTTACGAGCTTTTGGAGTTTGACAAGGTTTTTCTTTTCTCAAAAAACCTTCATCAACTCAAGTATCAAATGCTTTTGGACGATTTTGCCGAAAATGTTGATCCAAAGGTGGGGTATGAGGTTATTGAAGCTCCGGGCGATGAAATAATTCCGCTGGAAGAGCTTCCTCCCGACAACCAAAAAATTGTGGTGTTTGATGATTTGGTTTGTGAAAAAAACCAAAATGACATCATTAACTATTTCATCAACGGGCGACACAGAAACTGCAGCGTCATTTATCTTACACAGACTTATTACAAAGTCCCCAAAACATTCGCGACAACTGCAGCCATTTTTATTTGTTTCGGTTTCTTCCGAGGGAAAACAAACGTATTGCCGATGAGCTGGGGGTGCCCCCCAACCTTTTGGATCGCGCCACCGACAAAAAGTTTTCCTTCTTTTATTACGACAAACCCCAAAAACTAATGAAAAAGAATTTCGATGAGAATATATAATGGGCGTTTTTTCATTTCGACCAAGAAGGGGTGGTAGTCGATTCCAACCCTTTTCGACAGCAGAAGGTAATTTTCTTCCTCTTGACGGCAGTAAACCAATGACTGGCTCCATTGACGCGGGCGGGCAGCAAATTCAAAATTTGGCCCTACCCACCGGCCCGCTTGATGCGGTAAATGAGGAATTTGTTACGGCAACGTTTGCACGGTTTGATTGGAAGCGTTCCGATGACGGGAAACGTTAACATGGGCGGGAACGCAATTCAAGATTTAAAACACGCCGACAAAAACACCCCAAACGGTTTTGCTGTCAACAAAAAATACGTTGATGACGGTATTTTTGGTGCTTCGGGTGCACAGCGCAATCCTTTTGCTTTTTTGTTAAAAGACAAAACCAAGTCTTCTGCAGTTCAAAATGTGGAAAACCTTCAAATTGAAAACTTCAACAGATCGCCCTACCACATCAACAAGTCTGCCTCGTCTTTCAATGTTAAAAACAGTGGCAACTTTACGTTTCAACGTCTCTTCATTAAGCACCGGGCGGTACACGTTTGTCGCCGAGTTTTACTCACCCGCCGACCCGCACCAAGCCACAGTCGGTATTTTCTTTCCCACAATCAACATGCGTGACGCCGGCCAGCCGTTTCAAAAACCCTTCCCTCAAACCCAGCACGTTGATGGTTACATGAAAAAGCTTTTTCAAATCGAAAAAACAGGCGGCGGCCAGGCGTCAATTGAGGTGGAGCTTAGCAGCACCGCCCCCACACCCAACACCAAAACCCACCTTATTGTTTATGGCGCCTTTGGCTATCATGTTAATCTATCTTACTTTGTGCACGATCCGGCATATGAAATTGAAAATGGGAATGTTGCGTTTGGTGGAAATATTGACATGAAGGGAAACAAAATTCTTCACCTGCAAGATAACCCCTCAAACCCGCAAGACGCCGCAAACAAAGGATATGTTGATAATCAACTTTCGCTAAAATTAAACACAACAGCGCAAATGCCTCTCAACATGAATAACGAACAGATAAACGATCTTGGCCCACCCACTCGTAATTCCGATGCTGTTACAAAACAATATGCCGACACCTCTTTTTTGAAACGAGACGGCTCAACCGCAATGTATGGCAATTTGTCAATGGCCAACCACAAAATAACAGATGTTGGGGCTCCGGCCGCCGACAAAGATGTTGCCAACAAAATTTATGTCGACCAAGCCCCTTTTCTCAAACGTGCTGGCGGGCAAATGACCGGCGACATTGACATGCACGACAACACACTCGCAAACTTAAAAGACCCTGTGGCGGCAAGCAGTGGGGCAACCAAGAGATATGTCGACGCAACCCACGTTGAAGCCTCCGGCACGGGCCCGCAAGAAAACCCGTTCAAATATCTCATGGAAGACGTTGACGAATCTTCAGCTGAAAATAACATAACCGTGCATTCCATTTCAAGCTTTTCGGCCTCTCCTCACCAAATAAACAGAAACGCGTACAATTTTACACTCGTTGATGATAAAGATGGAACTGAACAGTACCGCAGCAGAATTGGCTTCAACCTTTTCAGACTCCCAATTGGTTTTTATACCCTTGTTGAGGAGTTTTTCCCACCGGAAATGTGAAATGTCAGCGTACATGCAACTGCCGACACGCTGTCATTTGGCGGGCAAACTTCGAAAACGTTTCAAGCAACGGCGACCATCGCTGCATATGTCAAAACAATACTGCATTTTCAAAAACGTCAGGCGGGACAACGAGAATATCTTTACCTCGATCTGCATGGGAAAACCGCATTTCCCAACCCCACTGGACGTATGGTTGTTTACGGGGTAAATGGCACTGTGTCAAAAGTACCCTCCACCGTGTTTGAACAAGTTTTCTTTGTGAAAAATGGGAAAATGCAAATGCAAACTGATTTGGATTTAGATGGGCACGCTTTGGTAAAACCAAAAATGGGTGGACCTTTGGAATTAAATTACAACAAAGTTACCAATGATGGGGGGATCTGTTTGTTCCTTCATCCGGCAATGCGGCAATGGACGTAAAAACTTCTTTGGATTTGGAAAGAAGACCTCTTTATGGGGCAACGCTTGGGGAACCTTTGGATTTACATGGGCAAGACGTGAAAGAAGGAAGTGCGTCGTTGTTTGATGGAACAAATGGGGAATTAACGATGCTTAACCATTTAAATATGAACAGCTTTTTGCTTAAGGAACCGAAGTTGGGTGGTAATTTAAATTTAAATGGAAATAAAGTTTATGATGGTGACACTCTTTTATTCAATTATAATGCCGGTGTTTTAAAGGTTCCACGCCCTTTGGTTAGTGTCGATTTAGTTCATGAAATTAAAAGTGAAACATTGGCGCGCTCTATTGGGGGAAGCTTTACACAAATTTATGTACCTCGTTTGTGGACCCCATTGAATAAGTTTTTTAATGCTTTAATTGGATTGAAATTATATTTTATTGGAACTTCAAAGGGTCAAATCACTTTAAGACTGATAACCGCGATTGGCCGTTCGAGGTTTGATAATTATGAAATTCCTTTTACGACTTCACCAACGAAAAATAATCATTATGATGTGTTTGATAAGACAAGCTTTTCAAAGATAATTTTAAATGATTCGGCAGGTCGAGCCGTGGTGGTTTTTTCTTTAAAGGGTAATGCAACAAATGTGTTTCTTTTGTTGAAATGCATTATATAAAATATGCGCTTTCGAAAACAATCAAGCGCTTCCCCAATTAACGTTTTTGACTTTAACCACATCGAGCCAACCCTTCACACAGATGTGGTTGCAATATTAAAACGTCTTTACGTTTTTTACCACAAAAAACATTGGGGTTACCAAAAACTTGCCCGCTCATTTCACCACAAAAACCTTTTTTGCAACGTGATTGCTGGAAAGGCCGTTCTTGCTGGCGCGGTTGCCGGTGGAGCCACTCTTCAGCCCATTGTTATTGGGGTTCTTACCTCTTTTGGTGTTTTTGTCAAAATTATTGCAACTGCAAAAAAATACGACAAAAAAGTCGAAAAGGCAAACTTTGCCCGGGTTGAATATAAAAAAATATTGGATGAAATCCGGTTTTATCTTCGGGGCGAGCCTTTTAATTCAACCGAGTTCCTTGATAAACTCAAAATGATTGACAACTTCATTTCTGACCATTGTATGGAAATTCCGGAGAAACTGCAAAGAAAATACACCAAACGTTTTATTGCTGAGTAACGCTTTCCCACCATTCATCAAACCTCTCTTTTGCCCGAAGTGGTGTTCTGGGGCAAATTTTTTCTATTTCAGGGTAAAGTTTTGCAAGTATTTGATTGCGTTTGACCCAAACTTCGTTGGATGTTTTCAAAAAATAATCAAAAAGAAAACACATATAGTTCACTGATTTGGGGTAAATGTGTTTTCTAAAGTCATGCGCCAAATGCGCCAAAAATTTCCACCTTTGCGGGTCGTTTTCATCAACAGTTATTTCGTGTTTTTGAAGAACTTTGCGTAGGTTGATGTATGAAACGGGGTGGACAGCCCAACCTACCTCTTGTCTTGTTTGAACTGGAATGCCAAGATCCTTTACACATGTTTTCCTTTTTTGCGCATGTTCTGCAAAAAAATTCCCAGTTTTTTTGGTCTGCTTCCATTTTTGCACCACAGCACTTTATCATCTTTTTGCGGTTTTATATATGCAAAATGAATAAACGCCTTTCAAAAATTTATTACAGTCCGCGGGGTTATTGGAAGGGGTTTGCCGCAGCGAAAAAGCTGGCCCAAACCGCAAAGGTTTCCGAAGCCACCGCCAAACAATGGTTGCAAAGGCAAGCGCTTTCGCAGGTCTTTCTTCCAGCCCCACGCCACATTCCCCGGCCGAAGTTTGACATTCCAACCCCCAATGCGGCACATCAAGCCGATCTGCTTTTTATGCCCCACGACAAGGTGGGACGCAAAACTTACAAATATGCCTTGACTGTTGTTGATGTGGCCAGCCGATTCAAAGCGGTTGAACCTTTGGCCACAAAAAATTCCGACGAAGTGGCACAAGCCTTTCAAAAAATTTACAAACGTGGACCGCTTCGATGGCCAAAGCTGCTTCAGGTGGATCCGGGGCGCGAATTTATGGGCGCGGTTACCAGGGAAATGGAAAAACATGGAACAACCATTCGCCGCGGACATGTGGAGGTGCATCGCGACCAGGCAATTGTGGAGCGCTTTAATCGTACTCTGACGGAACGCTTGTTCCGACAGCAATACGCGGTTGAAATGCGGTTGGCTGTAGGGGAACGGGCAGTAAAGTGGGTAGCGCGTCTTCCTGGGGTTGTTGCCGCAATAAATAATCAAACTACTCGACTGACTGGTTTGAAGCCCACCGTCGCCATCCAAAAACAATCTGTTTCTGCCCGCCCTGCAACTTTTTATTCCAGGCCTGTTGGAAGGAGCGAAAAAATTCTCCCCGCCGGGACAGAAGTGCGCTATTTGTACCAACCCGGTGAATTGGAAGGTGGCACACGCCGAGCAACAGATCCAACTTGGTCGCTGAAAGTTTTTGAAGTTTCGCGGATTATGATTAAACCTGGCCAACCGGTGATGTATTGGGTTGCTGACCCTGAAATGGGTGGTGCGCCGAAACGCAGCTTCGTGCGGGAAGAGTTGATGGTTGTTTCACCAGACACCGAGCTTCCTCCTGTTAAGCCCGCTTAACGTTATTTTTTACCCAACTTCTTCTAAGGTAATAACTGGTGGGGACAACCTCGTGATATGTTTTGTTGTAACTTTCCACCGGCAAATCAAATTTGTGGTTTTTTCCGGTTTGCAAACATTGCAAACAGGCGCCGTTGAATTTTGGGCACTTTGTGCTCACAACAATTTTAACATTAACTCCCTCACACACTGGTATCATCTTTCTGGCGCTTTGCATATTTAATTGGCTCGCTGCTTTTTTTATATATATATATGGAGGCCCGCCAATTGAAGAAAGAAGAGAGTTGTCAAATGGAACGCCAATCTTTAGTTGTTCGTTTATGCGCGGCTCTTGACAAGCATTTTGAAAGTGCCCCGTCGCTTGAAAATGGTGCTTGGGATCCCGAAACGGTAAAAAACAAAATAAAAGGTTTAATAAAAACAAGAACACCCCCTCAGCCCTATCTTGAAACTATTCCAAATGACTATTGTAGCTGTAACGGGGAGGCGTTAAGGGAGGTAATTAAATGCGAAAAAGAAAACTTAATGGAACTATCAAGCATAATTTGTGCGGAAAAAAAGATTTCTCATCAAATTAAAGAACTTTATTTCGCACTGCAATCTTTTGGGGGTGTTTAATATTACAGGTGGTATTCAGTTGGCTCGGTGTGAATACCATCCGGCAGCACCCACCTCTTGTCGTAAAAGGCACTCAGCCCCAGTTTTTGTTGTGTGTATGTAACCATTCTCCCCTCTCGCATTCGAAACCCCTTGTTTGTTGCCATGTCCTCGTGTCCGTAAAGTGCAGCCTCGAAACGCTCCCAGTCAATAACGTTTTGTTTCTGATTCATCCCTTTTGTGCTAAACTTTTCTTCCCCCCCTTTTTATCAACATAATAACACTTTGAACAAAGTGCAATCATTCGACTGCCTTCACACTCCAGTTTAAATAGACCTGGTGTGCGGCCGCTCCACTTGTCCCATGCAAGCCACTGGTTTTTTTCGGCTTCAAAATGCGCTTTTAGCTCAGGTTTGACTGCGTCCGCAAGGGTGTCTGCTGATATGGCCATGTAACAACTGTCTGTGTCCATCTGAATCAACTCGAAATCGCTTCGGTCAACATACTTGTCCAGAAAGTCGTAGTAAAACTCCAGCATCCTTAGTTTGGCCAACTGGTAAACGGCAATGCCAATCTGAAATGGCCTGTTAATTGTGATTTTTTTCTTCCTGCTCTCGATTTGGTATGCATCTCCAATCTCGTCCAAATCAACAAAGAACGCGCTGCGCAACTCTTTGTCAACAACCTTTTCACTTTTTGTAAAGCAGGTGTTCGTATGACGTTCGACGGCCTCAATCATCTTTCCGTAAGCGCTGTTGCCCAGAAGTTTGAATACGTCCGCCAATAGCGCCTTGCTTTTGTCGACATCACCCGTCCGGCGGGCCTCTGTTACTTGCTCCACAAACCAGGTAAAAATCTTTTTGGGTTGGTAATCAATTGTTCGGTGAATGGCAGTGATTACCAACCCATGATTAATGTACCAACTAAGCATTGGTGCATACACCAACATTTTTTCGGCCTTTAGCGCCCCCACCAACTTTCTCCCATCACCCCGATTTCTTTTTGTTTTCCTCAAGTATTCCATCATGTGTTCTGGCACAGCATTCTCTGGAACTTGCTTGTTAATGAAAAGCGGGCACATTTCTTTAAACTTGGGCCATAGAGCTTTAGGCACTTCAATGTCTACTTCCGCAAAACCGAACCATTTTCCCCGTTTTAAACACTGAATAAACTTTGGCACCATGGCGGCTTTTTTCTCTTCTGGGACGTGCGTTACGGTTTCCTCCCCGCACGGCATGTGCTGAAGCATTGTTGACAGGTGCAGGGCGTTGGCATCGTACCCCAGAATTTTTTTGCATGGTTTGCCTGTGTTCCTTATTTGGGTTTTGCCTGCTTCGTGGTACCTTGTAAACACCAAACTTGGCCCCCCAACTACGGCCTGTTTTAACATGTCGTAAGCCTCTTTGCACGGGCTCCAAAGCTCAGCGCCGCGCTCAACTGCCCCTCGCAACAAATAATGCATGCTGAGTCCGGGGATGCTGGAGGCGTCTTTCAAGATGTCAATCCCCTTTTCGCTGTAAAACCTTCGCATTTTGGTGAGCGCTTCAAGCCCAGGCTCAACATCAAGATCGTTGTAATAGCGCAACCAATCCGCAAAGGTTTTCATCCCTTTCGTTTGGAAGGTTTTCACACGCCTTTTTCGTTTTTCGAAAAACTCTTCTTCTGGCGTTATCAGCCGGTCGTTTTTCAATGTGGTTAACCATTCTTTATATTCAGGTAGCCCTGGGTAATCAAGCTTTTCTGGGCTGTCAAACCATTCATAGGGGAACCACGATTTTGTGTTTTCACACCCATATGCATCTACCCATTTCTTGTAATCAGTTCCGGGACCCAAATAGTTGATAATGTCCAGCATTCGAAAGCCGGGGGCTAACAGGTACATAATTTTGTTTGCCGATTTGGCTACTCTCACGTTTCCCAGATCGGTCAACACATCAACCAAATACTCTTTTACAAGGTTCAGATCGTAGCGCCCTGAGTTGAACCCCACCACAGGTATTTCGTTGCACCAGTTTTGAATCAACAGTCTTTGTTTTTTGGGGAGTAAATGAATTGTGCCGGGGATGAATTTTTGGGTTTTCTTTCGGATTTCATTCCCTCGCCTTTGCAGTTCTCCCCAAAACTTGCGCAGCAGCTCTTTGGGGTTTCTGTCGCAAATGTGCGTTGGGGTGGGGTTCAGTGTGTCGCCCATTGAGAAACAAACAGGTTTGTGCTCGTTTTGAATTGTCAAAGTCGAAGTTGGATCTTTTCTTGCGTTTTTGTCCCCGTATGCTTCAAAGTCAAACAGGATTGCGTGTGGAAAGGTTTGTGTGTAAACTGGGGGAAGTGGTTCAAAGGTTTGTTTAACTTGACAGGCCCACACTTCAACCAGGGTGAACTTTTCAGCTCTTATTTTTGCGGCTCTTTGAAGTGTATTTTGAAAGGCTTCTTCAGCGGTTAAATAACTTCTTGTTTTCCCATGAAGTTTGGATGAAACGATTTCGTTCCTGTTTTGGCGACAATAAGGGCAGCCGTGCCAATGGCACCCGTAGTATTGAAAAACTGTCATGCTTTGAAGGTGAAACCCATCAACGGGGGTGCCCGATACCCAAACTTCACCCCCATGCCCGCATTTTGCGTGATGAATATGAATTCCTCTTCTCTTTGCTTCTCTTTCCAACCACCTTATGGATTCAGGAGATGCGTTACTTTTGAGGAAGAAAGCTTCTTCATACTTTGTTTGTGGTTTGGCGGTTGGTTCGTGGGGGCAGTGTATTACGGTTTCTCCTTTGGAGCATATCACAACGTGTCGTTGCAAGTTACATGCTTGGGTGAATCTTCCTTGGCAGTGGGGGCAAATGTACGCCGATCCCAACACGTCAATTGTTATAATTTTGGGTGCTCTCAGGTTGGGCGCTTTCAAGAGCTTCCACACTATTTCTTCGTTTTGCCTTTCTGGTTCATAAACGCGGAAGGCAATCCATTCTGAAAGTGGTTTGTTGTGGTTGAAATGCGTTTCAATCTTTTCAAGCTCATCAGGAGAAGTTCGCGGTGTATCCCTTGGTGGTCTCTCAAGTTTAAGAAGCTTTGTGCCAGCTCTCGCGCTTTTTGGGTGCATCTTTGGGGTTTGCTCCTTGAAACACGGCCAAGCAACGCCAAAGACAAAGGTTGTCTTGATATGTATCTAAAGTTACAATGCCATGACGCCCCTGCGACAACACAAACAACCAGTGTGGAAGGGGACCTGTTCCAACCAAAGCCTCTCTTGTGAAAATAATCTTCACCGCAACTTCTTCAAACATATCAACACCCATTTTGTACTTGGTGCGGAAATTCGTTCTTGGTTCAGACGTTCTGCTTCTCTTTCTTCAAAAAACTCTCGTGCTTGCGCTCTGTTGTTAACCCATCGTTGGTTATCACGTCTGTTGTTGTGAAACAATAGCAATGAATTGTCTTCAACATTGCGCAACCAGTATGAGTAAGCATGACGAATCCAAAACGCTGTTTGGGCGGCATTGTTAATTCTTTCCATAAAAGTGTCTGCAAGGTTTTCAGACAAGTTTTCACTGTCGCGCCATTGAATAAACCGTCGCCCGCGGTTTGCTCTGCTGCCATACACACCTTCTCTTTCACGGTTCTGCCTTTCGGGGATAAAATCCTCAAAAGCTCTTCGGGGTTTCGTAAAATGTTCACAAACCGGTTTTGGGGCGCTGCTCGCCCTCTGCGGGGTGCAGCAACTGGGGGTTTCTCCTTAGCCTTGGTGCGGGAACTGGTCTTGCCATCACACCGCGCTCGCTGTTGTTCAATTGCCGGGCCGCCATATATATGCAAGAAAATTTTTCAAAAACAATCAATTGCTTGCCGCTTTGGCCTTATCCACCAATCAAGCATCCTATATCCTCACCCTTTTTCCTCGTCGCTCCGCTCCTCGACGCTAAGTAGTATGTAAGGAATTAGTCCAACAATCACTTTTTTAAAGTTATCCCGACAAGTGTAGCGTAGCGAGCGAGCGCGAAGTGCCGAGGGATAACTTTAAAAAAGTGTTGTTGGACTAATTCCTTACATACTACTTATATGAAATGCGGAAATGAAATCAAATGAAGAATGATCCTCGCAGTTGTGAACGCAATTTATGCAATTGCGAAAGAAGCCTGAAAAAAATTCAGGACTTCAACGGGGTTTGAACCCGTGACCTCGCGATTACCGGTGCGATGCTCTAACCAACTGAGCTATGAAGCCACTGACGTTGGGAGCAGGTCAATTGTGAGTTCATATCCTCCCGTGAAAGAAATGAAAGTGAATGATATATGAAATGAATCATATATGAAATGCGGAAATGAAATCAAATGAAGAATGCGTGCCTATGTTTTTGCAATTCATCTGTGATTGGGGAGAGTATGAAAGCTCTTTTTGCCCTTTAGTGTGCTGGCTTTTTTGTGCCTGAGAGTGTGGGACCATCTGTGCCCAGGAGTGTGGGACCATCTGTGCCCAAGATTATGGGACCTTCTTTGCCCAGTTTTCATGGAATTGCGAGTTATTTTGAAGTGTTGTTAGATTTGTGTTTAGGGACGATCTGTGCCCTTGCCGGATTTGGGACCAACTGTGCCCGACACTTAACCGAGTTGCGCGTTGATTTGAAGTGTTGATTAGTTTTCGTGTGTTTATTTAATTTGAATCAGATTTGCGTCTAAGGGACAATCTGTGCCCTTTTCCGGACTTGAGGCTATCTGTGCCCGTGAACGAAGGTTTACTTGTGCTATCCTGTTTTTGATTTACAATTTTCTTTACTGTTGTTTATTAGTTTGTTATTCGTATTATCTCGATTATTATACATTTTGTTTTTCACTTGATATCTGGTTATTTTTGTTTTTTCTTTCATTGATTTTATTTATTTACATATATAATTTGTTTACTTATTTATAATTTAAGCTAGTTAGTTTGTTAGTTTTTCACTTTGTTGTGCAGTTTTTGGGCGGGTGGTCTGCCTTGTTTTATTTCGTTCCTTGTTGGGTAGTTTTGTCTCTTTGCAGATGTGTTCCAGTCCGAAATGTGGTCAGAATTTTTCTTCTCAACCCCTAGCCTCTCCAACCCACCGCTTCCCTGGTGAAGAGCACAGTTCTTGGATCTAAAGCGGATGGTGCTGTGCGTACCTATCTTGGAGGTTTTAGAAGATGGAAACGTTGGGCAACATCTAATCACGTCTGCCTTTTCCTGCTAATCCTTTTCAGGTCGCAATTTATTTGCAGTGTTTGTTTAAGGATGCTAATTCTCCTTCTCCAGTTCTTAACGCCGTTTATGCCATCGACTGGGCCAGCAAATGGCTGGCTTGTCAAAGATCTCCGATCATTCTCTGGTTTCTTTAATGGTCAGTGCTTCTCAAAGAATTCTGAGAGGGCCCAAGGTCAAAAAGATCCGTGACTCTGGAGATGTTGAGAGCCCTAGTGGAATCGAGGATTACAGATAAGTCTCCATCCGTTTCAGATCTCAGATCGGTTGCTTTATGCCTATAGGTTACGCGGGGTTTTTCCGTTTTAGTGAGTTATGTTATATAAAGGCCTGCGATGTTAAGTTTTTCCCCTCGTATGTTTCCATTTTTCTGGAGTTATCAAAGACTGACCAATTCCGTGAGGGGCATGGATCGTTATCGCGAGGTCAGATCTACCGACTTGTCCTGTCAAGGCCTTGGAAGAATACATTTCAGCTGCTCAAATCGACCTCTCCGAAGATTTACCTTTGTTCAGGGCCCTTGCTACTCCTCGGTCAAGGGTAAAGGTCCGGAGCCAAGGGATTAGCTATACGAGAGCTCGAGAACTTATAAAGGACGCTTTTAGAGGTTTAACAGACGTTTCTAAGATTAGTGTTCATAGCCTTAGAGCTGGAGGAGCCACCTCAGCATGCCGGAATTCCTGATAGGCTATTTAAGCGACATGGTCGTTGGGCTAGTGAAAACGCCCAGGATGGCTAAAGACGATTTTAATTCTCGTTTATCAGTCACGCAATCTTTAGGGATATAAATAATGTATTGTTTTTCTTTAAGACCGTGCCCGGCAGGTCGGAGAGTCCTATCCATAGGGCCGGGCTTTTTCCTCAGTTTTTACTGCTACGAGCGCGGTAGGGTTTTTCATCCTATGGATGCTCGTTGGTTCTCTCCCAGGTTCTGTTTAAGCTGTTATTGCCCTTTGCACCAATGTAATTTATACTGTCGTCTTAGCCTGACTCAATAAACGTGCGGCCTCCAGTTTAGCCCCATTTACACGAGCAATTTTTCCTTGACAAGTTTACTTGTCAATTTTTATTGCTCGTGGAGATGATCAACAAGTTCTCCTTTACAATTTTCCATTGAGAAGGTTTCCTTGTTCATGTAGACGATCAACAAGTTTCCCTTGACAAGTTTCGGTTATGCCCGCAACAATAATATCCTTGTCACAGTTTCCTTCTTGTCCGTCTACACGAGCAAATTTATGACTTGACAATTTTTCCTTGTCAAGGAAAAGCTAGCACGCCAGATTTTCCTTGACAAGGAAAATTTGTCCACTATTCCCCATCTACACGAGCAATTTTTCCTTGTCAAGGCAAACTTGTCAAGGAAAAATTACTCGTGTAAATGGGGCTTTTAGCACACGATACCTGGTTCGTTGACCAGAAAACGGACAAGTAAGATATAAACAAACGTTACTAACTTGATGAAGATGACTTAAGCTTATAGCTGAAATAGCCATAAAGCCGTCAACAATTTTTCTCCGCAAATTCTGAAAGCTAATGGTGAAAATAACCGAGGCGAAGACACACATAAATGCGATTGATTTTATCACTTAAGCTTAAACGCTCTCACGTTACGTTGATTTTTGCTTCTGATGATCGTGGACGTATTTCGAAAATCTTCTTGCATTGTTCGGTCACCGATCTTGCCATAGCTTTACGCCGTTTCCTTCATTTCTTGTTCGAAAGAAAGCATAACGAAGCTCAGTGGCCGCCATTTTGCAAACCGCGGTTGTTTTGACCGTGTTTTGACGAGTGACACACAAATTCTAACGTGGATTCTCATTGGCTGAAACACGAGTCGGGCCGGCCTGTCCTTAAATTCAGGGATATCCCGGACTGGTTATGTAGTTGCATGTTAAACAGTTGTGGCCACAGCGAAAGGCACCAAGGGGTTGATTATTTTTAGCAGGTTTACGTAGTTTAGCACTGACCAATAGATCGTTAAGATTGTTAGAACGTGGGTACAATCTTTCTTTCCTCAACAACGAAATACAACGCATTTACAACATTTCACGTACCGAAGCACTTGCCCCCAAACAATGCAATTCCGATACTAACCAGATAACTGATGGACTTACAACCTATACTTTTCATTCCACCGGCGAAACTAGATTTATCAAACATCACATTGACTGCAATTCTAAAAATGTCATATACATGGTACAATGTAATCACTGTCACAAACAATACATAGGCGAAACTAAACGAAGACTAAAGGACCGTTTCAACGAACATCGTAGAACAGTTGACAAACAAACCAACAGCTCTAAACCCACTGCAGTATCAGAACATTTTCTCTCTAACGGTCACAGCGCTACTGACATGCAATTAATTCCCTAGAAATCTCTAAATCTAATCGTGATGGTGTGCGAAAAGCCAGAGAAGCATATTTAATTGACAGAGGTCTTGAACCTGTAGGTATCAATAGAAAAGACAAAATGTAATACCTTTCCTTTTGTTTTCATGTTACGTATCTTTCAAATTTTCAAACTGTAACGTTTTTTATTTTCCGTTGTATTGTTTACCTTATAATAGTATCATATTATATCAACAACTTCTTTTAAATTGTAACGTCGTTTCACGTTAGGGTCATAATATGTAACACCCTGATGAAGGAAGGCTGTGCCTCCCGAAATATTGGTTAAAATTATGTATTCCTCGCCGTGTAACCAGCCTTGCTTCTTTTTTACCGTTTTCTAGTTTACAATTTTATAGCTGGTTAGATCTATTACAGGATCCCGGCTGTTCTATTTTGCAATCGTGGTCCTTGCTCAAGTATTTTCAATTTCTTTTTTTATAAGCGGTGAAACCGGTCACAACATGAACAGTATCAAATTTCCTGGGGCGCCGCCCATTCAGTTTGGAACTGTACTACTATAAGAACTGTATACGATACAAAACATGTTTACGTTGATGGGCACGTTTTAACGTACTAATATGCAACATACAATGAGTGATTTATACTTAAAAGCATGTATCCAATACCCTCTGAGTTAAATTTTACATGTCACTTCCTCAGCTGCGAGGGGAAATCAGTATGTAATGACAAGGAAAGGATCGCAAATGAATGTACACTTGTCAGAGCAGTATAAGGTTTAAGACTTCAAATCCATGCGTACGTTTGCCGGCCTCACCATACAGTGGAAACTATTTTGAAATCGCTCAGAGGAAAATATACGAGTTATTTGCTACGACAATAAAATAAAATGACATTTTCGCATTTTGCTTCCTCGGTTCTGTAGCACAAGGAAACGATCACAAATGAGCATGCAAGAGCCTCTCCTGTTATTTGGCACTTTCAACTCGCCAAACAGTTGTCCTCTCCGTAAAACATTACTAATGTAGAAGTAGCTATAACTTCGTCTTGAATAAGGCCGTTATTTTCTCTTTACTCAAAAGCGTACCTTAACGTGATCGTTCACGTTGTTGGATCTCTTTCCCTTATATCCATCTTGTGGCCTGCGTACCTTGCCGGTTGCATTTCGTCTGTGATGGTCATGCGAGGTTTCGTCTCTTCTTGAAATTCACTTCATCGGCTAGATTCTCTTCCGAGTCCATGTTGTTACAATCGCTCAACAGTGTAAATGCTTTAGAACACAACTGCAAGGTATTCTACACGCTCTTTCCGCAGCGGTAACTGCTTTGTGGAAACTAAACGCTGTACGTGTCAAACACATGAAGTCAATTACAACAGAGGTATCAAAATTCAATAGCACTGCATGTTGGGGGTTTTCCACCCAAGTCACGCTAGACTGTATAGACGACCTAGCAGAAACAAAACCCTGAAGGAAAGTGAGGTACCCTTATTAAAAAAAACTTGTTACCTTACCTTAATAACGCAGGCAAAAATTGGAAAACGCAAGCTAACTTTCCTGAACGTGGCAAAAAACGACAAACGCGTTATTCCAGGGTTATTACAAGTTTTACACGCGAGAAACCGCGGGAACGGAAAACAGACGACTACCATTTAAGTATCCTTGCGAGGAAAATTATGAGGGAATGTACTGGTGTAGATATATGCAGTCACGATGCATCTTAAAAATACTTCAAGGCAAGGAACTCAAGTCGACCCCTGTGATCGCTTGGGATCTAACGACAAGAAAAACTGAAGGAATAAATTACCTATTAAATTGAGTTATAACAGGGCGTTCCACAATTAAAACGGGGTTAAGAAAAGGTAAGAAGTAAGGTATATAGATTGCAAGACATCATTCAAGAAGAGGTATATTACAGTAGAGGAAGGATGGGGAGCTGGGGAATGGGGGTGATCCGAAAAGTGGGGTCGAATAAAAGGTGACAGGAAGGTATGAAGTCGTTTCATAAAAATCGTTTAATATGGAATTTTGGCTAAGCACTGAGATGTACAGTGAATTGAGTCAGCCTGGTCTACAACAACAATAATCTTTATTTGTACTCTCTTTACAATTTGCAACATGTAATAAATTAACCACGACCGGAAGTGTTAGGAGGCTTCAATGTTTTATCTTCTTCCCGTGCGTAATGTACATACATACATACATACATACATACATACATACATACATACATACATACATACATACATATCCTTTATTTAAAACACGATGAAAGTTTAAAGCATATGCTTGTGGGGTCGTGTATATAGGATACGAATACAAATTAAAAATCAGATGAAACATGTTAAAACTGAATTATTTCTTAAGAATAATGTTAAAAAATAATAAAAATAATGTGATTATAGGATTTAAATTAGGTAAAATACAGACTCAATTTTAAACAAATGACTATGACAGTAAGAATAAAAAAATCCGGCTAAATCTAAAAGCACTTAAAATCTTGGAAAAATCTAGGAATCGACTGAACTGACTGCGCACTAAAATCAAGGTCCTTGATATACCTGTCCTTCTTCACGTTACGATAAAAAGCCATAAATTGGGAGCCGGTGTAGTACGTGCAGACAGCGTTCCATAAGATGGCAACTCTATGGCTAATAGAGTTTTTAAGGAAGTACGAATTGAAGCGTGGTACTATGATCCTGTTACTCCGTCTTAAGTCGTAAGCAGCACAAGATTTGTTCACTAAGTAAGATAATGTATGGGGAGCTTCGTCACTAAATACCTTGTAAAATAATTTAATCACTCGAAGCTTATACATGTGACTTAATTAAAGTACTCCACTTGGAATGCCGGTAAACATCAGCAGATGGCATATCGTAGGGCAGATTGTAGATCATCCTTGCTGCCCTACGGTGAAGTATTTCCAAGGAGTTTAACTGTTCTGCATTAGCGGCTCCTCCCCACACGATAAGGCCATATAAAACTGCAGCCAATATAACTTTATAGTACAAATCCAGTAAAGTTTTTCTTCCTAGGAAAGAACTCCTCTTTATGAGGTTCAGTTTTTCTCCGAAATAAGAATGTCGGAACAAGGATCAAGGATTTTGCTACACATAATTTGTTACTTTTGTTGAACGTTGGCATCCCACATAAACTTCGGTTGAGGTACGTTATGCACATAATTAAAGTAATCATTGGATTTTCCTCTCGTTTTTAAGCTTTAAATTTATTTGAGAGGAAAGCAATTACGGGGAGTGAGGGGTAACAACCAGTCCATGTGCCGCTTTAGAGGTCCATCAGAAAATGTCACATAGCTAATATTTTCTAAACTTGCGCAAATGAAATGACAAATACCGTTTGATTTTCTAACTGGCTTTTGTGTAAAACGTAAGCATCTCTAAGATCGCTCGCAACGAATACTTTTCAGCCTTAACAACTTAATCAAACGATAATGATGTTTTCTTGGTTTTAGCAGTTGCAGTTTGGAGGGGTTGCAATTTTTCCCGGAATTGTGGCGGCGAATAGTCTATAGTCCGAAGCTATCTTAACCCTGGGAACCACTAACACTCAGAGACTTACTAAGGGAACATCTGAAGGGAACATTAATCATTCGTATCTCTAGCCTTAACCTTGTTCCAGTCATTAAGAAAACCGAACTCTAGTTACTCGTTCTCCAGCCTGAACTTAATTCTTGGAACACGTATAGACAGGGTCACACTGAAGACCTTCATTGCCTCTTCCTACCCCCTTCCTCATGCAATGATGCTCTGCTTAAATACTGCATGTTCTATGTGCAATCCTTTCAGAACCTGTACGTACCTCAAGGTAATTGTGACGCTGTTAATAACATTACGTACTTCTGTGCGGCTTAGATTCGACCCTTTAAACCTTACTGAACTGGTATTAATACAAAGTTAAATATCAATGATTTGTTACACCATTGGCTGACAGGTTTATGTCAAACATGAAATCACTTATTTTCAGGTTGACAAAATACACCAAAATCATTTGCTCTGGCCAAATCACAACAGACGTAAACGGCTTAATAGACAAATAAGAATTAGAAGCCAAAATTCGAGTAACTACAAATTGATGGCTCGTCACGCAATCTGTCCTCCCTTGTTGGGAGAAGAGATTGCGTGACAAGTGAAAAGAAGGTCTGCGTCGCGAGTAACAGGCGTAAGCGCGGGAAAACGTGTGCGAACAAGAAATGAATAAGTAGGGTTTTTGATCTTACTCCTCATTGGTCGAGGAAGTAGTTCGAACTTGAGTAATCATAGATCCAACCTCGTTCCCAGGGTCTCTCCTCCTCTTCGCCCCCTGAAACGGGAAGTGGAGAGACCCTCGAAGGAGGTTGTCATAGATCGTAGTGAAGCAAAACCTTACAACATTCAATTGAAACCAGCTCTAACGCAAACCAACACTCATCAAATTGTTGCTGAGTGCACGGTGTCCATTGGTGTTTAAGGTCACGCCAGTCATTGAGGGAGCAGTGGACGCTGTACGGAAGTATGGCGATGTTCCATCACCCCACCAAATGTCGCACTGCTTGTAACAATTGCTAGTGTAACCGGAGACCAAGAAGCCGGTGTAGAACGTATAATCGCAAATCAACAGTTGATAAGAGACAGCGTTTGTGACTCCAACACCATCCACAATCCATACGTACTTCCAGTTGTCCAGTAATTATCGGAAGATTCAATTTGCGTTTAAAAAAGGCCCTACTTCCGGTCTGATGGTCAATGAACATTATTTCTGTGAACGTATAAACGAAAACAATAAAATTAAAATGGCGGTAGTTTTTGCACTTGCAGTTACGCTAAGATGTTTTCTTTAACAAATGCAGATCACCATGTGCTGAATTATTCTAGTTAACTTACGCAGAGGTTTTATGCTTGGTGCACAGAACAACAACGAAAACAAAGTATTTATTTTTACGTCGAGACTGCCGCACTGTTTTTACAGTGGCCTTAACATTGTTACTGGTAGAAGTTACCAGTCATGATCAACTTACTGGAATGTTGTTACAATTTGTCCTGTACCCATCAGTTCCATAAGGTAGGCTGGGATTGTATGTGACTTCAGTCCTGGGTTTTGCGTATTCATCAGTAGTGTAACACATGGTCCATCCTCCATAGTATGACGTCATATCACAGAAGGCTAGGAATGCATTTGAATGGCTTCCTCCATCCGGGTCTATCCAGTACATACCATCTCCCTGCTTATCACAGCGGCTCTTGATTTCTTTGCAATCAACTCCTAGAACTGGCCAAGGAAAGAAATGTAGTCACAAGTACGAAGAAAAAGTTATTTAAACACACATGGGTAATTAGACTGACAATAGAATACTTTGACTCTGTGGTGGTGTTATTGCTTAACCTTGTAACAAAGGTCTTCCTTCTAACCACTCGGATTTGTAATTTCAAGGTATTACCATGAATCCTAAGCCACGCCTGTCAATAGCCAAATTTTCCGGTCTCCTGAAAAATATCAATGTTGTGTGTTTCCAGCAAAATTTTACAAAAACCTACTCCAAAACATGTTTTAAACTTAAAATTAAACTTTTGACTGAACTCAGACCCGTTTTGGTAAAAACGTCTGCAATACAATTCCAGAAAGTTTCAGCATAACAAACGTGTTTCTCGCGTGTCTAAAACTGTTGTATGCAAAATGACGTCACTTCTGCGTGTATAAAACTTATTGTTTGTATGACGTAACGAAAACACTGCCAGCAGTAATTACCCGCGTGTTTTCAGCCAATCAAAATTGAGCTAGTGACTCCAATGCATAACAAATAATAAATGTAATTATAAAGCGCACATATCGTGATATTCTAGGCGCTTTTCTTGTAAACTTTAAAGAAATACTACATAATATGAAATCCTGGATAAAATTATACAGAAATGGAAAGACGATGAATGGCAAACAGCCACAGTCCAAACAATACTACTACATAATACAAAATCCTAGATAAAATTATATATAAGTAAAGAGACGATGAAAGGAGGCACCGCGAGGAAAGAGCCACAATCCGAATACTTATATAAATCAATACAATAAAAGCAAAATAAAAATAGCAGATGTCAAAAAGATAATATATGATTTGTTTTTTTAATTAATAATACATAATTTATTACTTTTTCGTTATCATTATTAGGAACCTTGTAGCTTTTCTGGATTTTAATATACTTTAGCGGACGTCTTCGAAACTTTTGCAGGGGGGCAGGATGGCCGAGCGCTTAGGGTGATGGATTTCAATGCGGTTGCCCCGGGTTCAAATCCTGCTCTAGCCACTAGCTGGTGTTGTTCTGGGTAGTCCCTGGTTCAAGTCCTCGGTCATCCT